>MPUH01000800.1:0-34251 GCA_001970955.1 Stentor coeruleus | reverse complement strand
AAATAATACTTATATGCTATAGAAAACTAAAACAGAATATATTCAAATATTTTCACATGAATGATAAAAAAAGTAAACTTTGCAATATAGCTAAGGAAGTATAAAAGATATAAGAGCATTAGAAAAAGCACAGTTAGAACTCAAGACTAAAAATAATAGAAAAAAATCATATTTCAGAGATACTACAACGAATCTCAGATTTCAATCTTGAAGATCTCACATTTTGATTCTTTATATATATTCTTATCACAAAAATATTTAAGTCATCAGAAGAAGTCACTAAAGCAATTAAAGTAATTAAATAATTTTTCTGTAATGCAAAATGTAAAAAAAAAATAGAGATTGCCTGGCTCTGTTTCTTATACTTTGATTTATTTACACTTATTTACAAAAATAACTAAACCCTACTATGAGTACTAATAAGCAATTGCTGGAACAGGTAAAAAGTTCAGAGCTTATATGCTGGATGTAAGCCTTTAAATGCACTTTCTTCTAAAGTCAAAAGCTAAAATTAGTTTTATCGTGCATGCTTAGTAGTGCTTTAAATATGATAAAAATGCTGAATTTCCAAAAAATTTTTTTTTTTTCGAGTTCTTGAGTGGCTTAACGAGCATTTGATATTGAATTTTATTAAACAGAATTAAAATTTCTTTGTATATTAGATGTATTTACACATAACGCCTATCTAAGGGTACATAAATTATTAAAAGAATATTATTATCTGAGATGATAATTATAATGACATAAATACTAGCGTAAATACGATGATTAACTTTCTTTTAGATGCTGCTGTTTTAGATATCATATACTATAATGTTTCATCTTCAATTGCATCTGTTCGTAAGAAAAGTTAGTAGATTGTGCAAAACATATTAGTAAGCCATAAGACTTAAGCAAAAACAATTTTTATAATGTCTGATTACAAAATTCATAGCACGCATTGGAGGCATAATTTTTAGTGTATATCTTAAAGCAAGTTACAAGAATGAAAGCGCTTTCTCTCAAAGCAAAATCGTAATATTTTGAACAAATTTTTAAAACTCCTCGAATTTTATTCTTTAAGCCATATATTTTCTTTTAAGCATTATATTTTCAGACACTTTTCTAAATAATTTTTATCAGATTAAACTACAATATTATGCAAGTGTTGACGAAATTTCATTTTATAGGGTTTTTTATAAGGGCTAAATTTTATATATGATTTTTAGTTTTCTATATGCTTTTAGATATTTTCAAATATTTACCAATGCAGTGTATATCATTGAAAGTTTATTGAACATAATAAGGGGTATTATATACAGAAAAGCGCTAATAAAGTAAAGTGGGTTGATCGATCTAAAAACTCAGAATTTTTTTAATTGCTATAATTCGTAGAATTTTTAAGAGATGAATCGGGTGAATGAATATGATACTAGACAGAATTATAAAATATTTTTTGAGCTTCCAGTTAAACAGCACAGCTTGCTAATAATCTGCAGAATATATGGAAAAATTTATTGATAGTATAGATGTGGCGAAATCAAATAAGGGATTTACTTTTATATTTAAATATTTGGAAGATGATATTAGTTATAGTTTATAGCCTATTTTTATATTTATAATAAGTATCTTAGAATATTTATTGTATATTTTAATAATTATTTATAATCTTTGTGGTCTGAAACTCATTACTAATATTTAATTTTTTTATCGAAATTACATTTATATCTCATCATATAAAAATTCATTGCTATATTAAAATAAAAATTAAAAAAATGCAGACAATAAAAATTTATATTAGATGCAACATATTCCAATAGTTCATACTATTTACCTTGAAAAAAATATCCATCAAATAATAAGTATTTTTATTATTGAAAAATTAACGAAAACAAATAAGTCGAAAGCTATATAGATTTACTTATAGTTCTTTAAAATAAAATTTGAAGTTTTAACCAAGATATAAGTAGAAAGTTGGTTGTTGAGCGGAATATGAAAAAATTAATTTAATAGTTTTGTGACGAAAACTAAAGTAATAAATAGCTATAAAAAAGGGGCTTGTTATTTATGGTTATTCAAAAATGAGAAAAACTTGAAATCTCCAAAAAAAAATCCAAAATATCTAAAGACTATGCCAGTTTATTATATCTGAATTTAAATAAAAAATTTGAACAAAAAGGATTTTTGCATAAAAATAAGTTATGTTCATACTTTAAAAAATGCATCGCTTAATCATGCAAATTAAACTAAAAATTATTTCTTTATTTTGATTGATTAACTTAAAATTTAAAATAAAACAGTGTTTATTTCATATAAATAATCTAAAACTATTAATTGTTAGCTTCGATAATTATCACTTAAAACATAGAAAGCATACTTTATGCAGTTTTGATTAAAATATATTATAGAATTTCATTTTTTGGTAAATTATAATTTTGGACAATGTTAAATTTAAATTAATGGCTTAAGCTCTAAAATTAATTTCTTATAAGTATTCTGACATAGATAAATCATGCAAAATATTGCTAAAAGTAATATATTTGCTATTCTAGTTTATAAGCATTTAATCAGATTTATTAATAGTTTTTAGTGTTAGCATAAAGAACTGACTTATATTTTTTTAATTTTGATTATTTTATAACTATTTAGCTTTGTTATAATAATCATATACAACTAATATAATCTATAAGCATTCATTGCTTTTATATCTTTAAAACAATTTGATCTCCATCCCCGTTATTGATATAAAAAATCATCATTGTATTATTTAGCCGTTTTAAAATCTGATCCTTTCTACACCGAACTTCAATTTGATAAAGAATTATACACTTAAAAAGCTTAAGCATAATCTTGGAAAATGGTAATATACGTGGCCTAATTCCTTTTTAAAACTTTGTTTAAAGCTTGATGAAACTCCATATGCAAGCATAAAATATATAGTTTAATAAAAAGAAGTATTTTATTTTCCTATCTAGCATTGAAAAATTTATCTTATATAGCTTTAAATATATATAATGATTTTAAACACTTATGCTAAATCTATAGCAAATCTTTAACATTTAATGCTATATCCAAGTTTTACCAGTTTCATCTTCAAGTAATCCATGAAAGTTTCTCGTTTTAAAGTGAAAACTTTGAGCTGTTTATGAATTTTTATATTATTAGTTAAATTAAGAATTAGCTTCTAGAAAATGAAAGTTGATAAGTTTATGATTAATTCTATAGAATCTTTTCCTTTTAATTAGTAATATTTTAGGTTTTTTGAATTAGCATAAGGTTTGAGTAATAAAGATGAGGTATTGTGCATATTTTCTCATTTCCTTATTAAACTAAGTGCCAGAAATTACAGATTCAAATCAAATATCAGAAAATTTGCATTTTTTAGAAAATATNGGTATTGTGCATATTTTCTCATTTCCTTATTAAACTAAGTGCCAGAAATTACAGATTCAAATCAAATATGAATTATAATAATAAAGATAGCATGTCGTTTTCAGCAAGCACACCAAGCACTCAGAATTCAGAATCAGGGAGTTTTTCCATTTGTGACATGGATGTAGTTTATAGTCCGATGATATTCGACGAATCTAAGCTCAGAAAGAAATTCGAAGAAACCAAGCGTTACAAAAACAGAACTAATAATATGAAATCAGCAGCAAAGAATCAAGCTGAATCAATATGTTGCATATGTGGAACATCTGATTTATTAATATCATGCACAAAGGTTGGGTGCAATAATTCCTATCACTTAAACTGCCTAATAATTTACTACCCAAGCCTTAGTAAGGAAGAGAAAATCTGTCCAGAGCATACTTTTAAGAATCTCAAAGAAATTTCAAGACTCCTTTTCCTTTCAAACAAATTCAATTCCGATAAGCAACTAAAAAACATTGCTAAATCGCTTCAAAAACCAAAAACTCATTTTGATATCCTTGGTAAACTATTTTGGTTCGGCGTTTCTCAACAGTATTTTCCTAACGTTACATTAGCAACTCCAAACTTTAGCCACAATGAGACCAATAAGGTCGAATCTGCATCTACAAACACTTGGATAGAACAGAAAATAGATAAAATCAAATCAAAACTTGCTTCAACAACACAAACAGTAACTGAAATAATTACCCCAATTCAACAAGCTTACCAGAAAACCCACAAAAAGCTTAAAACTTTAGACTACCCACCTGATCCCCTATATATTCCTATGAACCTTAAAAAAAAGTATATCAAAAACTATGAAAAAATACAGCTTTCATCATATTTCTACGAAAAAAAAGACTACCATAACTTCATTTCAGAAGAAAAAATCATCTGTGCTGTATGCGATGAAGGAGAATCTACTGAAGACAATCTTATCGTAATTTGTCATGATTGCCAGGTACCTGTTCATTCTAATTGCTATAATATCAAAAGCATCCCCGAAATCGAATGGCTTTGCAACTACTGCACTGCAAAAGCAGAAGCGAAAGATAATAAGTCAGGACAATGTGAATTGTGCCCTATTACAGGAGGGGCTTTGAAAAAAATAAAAGGGAATATCTGGGCTCATGTAACATGCTCAAGATCACTACAAGAAAATCCAGGAAGTGACACAGAATTAGATGTGAAAAAAATTGATAAAGAAAAGTTCAAGCTTAAGTGCTTTGAATGTGGCTTGAAAGTAGGAGCTTGCATTCAATGCAGTTATGGCCGATGTGCAACATCATTCCATGTTGAGTGCCGAAAGGACCTTTTGGATAAGTATACTGACGGTAGAAGCATGAAGTTTTGTAATGCACTCTGCCCAGGTCACAAAGCAAGCAAATTATCAAGGATTATTAAAGAAAACGAAGAGTATACAAGAGAGTTTTTGGCAGGTTTTGGAAATACACTATGGGAAAAAATGACTCCAGCTAAGCCAGTGCTTTCAGAGAAAAGAAAGCCAAGAGAGAAAAAAAAGAAGGCTGAGCTGAAAAAGAAGATTATCTTGCATGTAACAGAAGATAAAGTTTTAGTAAAGTTATATATCAACAACAAGCTGGCGAGAGTGATGAAATATTCGAGAAGCTTAGATAAAGCTGCTGTGAAAAAAGTAGAGAAACAGATTAAAGATCAATCAGTTCCTGATGAGAAGCTTGATAGTCTACTGGTTAAAGGGAAAAGAGATAAGAAAAATCCTGAAATTGCTATACTGAAGACAAATAAAGGAGATTTCACGATTAAGATGAAAGTTCCTCATGTACTTCTAGACGACTTGCCGATGAAAAAAGTTCTGAAACACACTTAAAATATATAAAAATCTGTAGGGATGACTTTTAATAGGTATTAATAACAGATTAATTTTGTCGGGGTAATTTTCTTAAGACTTTCAGTATTTATTTTAAATAAAAAAAAATCAGTATCAGCCTAACACTATTATTATGATTAGAATTTATTTCTTACTTAACACTGAATCACTCGTTATGAGGTTGTACACAAATTAGAAAAGGATTTAGGTCCTCTGACTTCTAGGGGGGCTGCCCAAGAATCCTAGATTAGTATTAGTATTAGTATTAGTTAGGAATATAATAAAAGATTGAAGCATTAGCTATATTTGTAGTGATGCTGCACGAAGGTTACGATGAAAAATACTTGAAATTAATATCAAGAACTGCAATGAATAATTGAAATTAAAAGCCTTTTCAATGAATGTAGATACTAAAAACCAAAATTATTATTTATTCAATCATTTTAATATTATATTAAATTCAAAGGGGATTTTAGTGAGGATTATCTATGATAGCTAAGATTGAAATAATCTTAGTGAATGAACGTAAGTATTTCTTTCTCTGTAATAAAAAGGAGAAATAGTGAGGATGTTCCTAATAATTGTATTTATGCTTGAAGATGTTAAAAACTGGAAATTAGAGCTTAACAAAATTTCGATATGAAAACTGGGGAATTTAAAAATTGTTAAAGATAATCAAAATAATAAAGGGATTTAGAACAAAAAAACAAGAAAAGAAGAAGTGGGAAAATCTTAAAAGAAAGTAAGTAATAATTCTTAAATCAGTTTAAATAAATGATTTAAAGCTAAACTATCAAAGTTCAACTTATATTTTATCAAAAATTTTCTTTATTTCAAATTCTTTTTCAGAAATATTTTTAGCTTCTTCATTTCTTTACTTGCCTACAATTAATTTAATATAATGATAGGATGCTAGTTGATTCTTATTTCTTTCTATGCGAAATTATTTGACTAATCATAAAAATATTAAAATCTAGAAAAATTCCTAGAAAATACATCATCACTTACTTTGTTGAAGCATAATATTTTAAAATAAGCATGCTAAATTTTGCTTAAAATTTAAATGTATTTTATAAATCTTCAAAAAAATATAAATATTCATATTCAAAAATAATACTAAAGTGCTAATCACAGACTAGCAGTCTTTTTAAGGTAATTAATCATCATCGACTTGAACTCTTCTATATCAATTTCTCCATCACCATTTTGATCAACTTCACTAATCAGGGATTCCCACACTTCACTTGAAATATTCCGGTCAGTTGAAAGAAATTCTCTAAGTTCAGAGGCTGTGATTTTCCCTGACTTATCCTCATCTAGTATGCGAAATGCTGAATTAATATTCTCTTTAGTCAGAAGCTCTTCTTTAACTGAACATGCTGTTATAAATTCATAATAGTCAATAAATCCTGAATTGTTTACATCAACTTCTCTCATAATCCTCTTAACTTCCTCAAGAGCTGAATCTTTATCCATATTTAGCATTTCAAATCTTCTATTCTCAAACGGGCCTTTTTTCCTAGGAACTGGAATGCTTGTGCTAGTTAATGCGTCTAGCAATTCACTTTGACTGAGTTTCCCATCTTGATTTTTATCAATTTTTAAAAATACTTCAGAAAGTCTTTTTGTTTCTTCTTTACTGATAAGTTGGAATGATATAAAACTTAGAATCGCATACTGGAGTTTAAGTCCTGCATAGAAACTCTGCAGGCTGATAAAAGTGTCTGGGCCTAAATTACTAACATTTGAGTTTGAAAAGTTTTTAATCCAAAGATGGTTCAAGGCTTCTTCAGCTGAAATCCGAGTTGCTGGATTTAATTCAAGCATTTTTGTTATTAATGACTTGGCTTCATTTGAAACTTTTTCCCATTGAGGACCTTTCAATGAGTAATCTCCTTTTATAATGTTTCTGAGTATGTCCTTATCTTCTCTACCATAAAAAGGTGGCCTTCCTGATAAAAGAATGTATAATATAACTCCACAGCTCCAAAGATCACATTTTTTATTGTAGTTTTTGGAAAGGACTTCTGGAGCGATATAATAAGCTGTACCGTATTTGTGGGTCATTTGGACTGTTGGGTCAATTATGGCAGATGTCCCAAAGTCAATAATTTTTAAAGTTGCATCAGGACCTTCTTTATCTAGAAGCAGATTCTCAGGTTTTAAATCTCTATGAACAATATTTTTTCTATGGCAATAAGCAACAGCACTAAGTAATTGCATCATGATATTCGCAGCGATAGCTTCTGATAGCCGCTTAGACTTGACAATATAATCAAAAAGTTCTCCACCTGTGATATGTTCCATAACTAAATGATAGTTTTCTTCATCTTCATAAAATTCATAAAGTTTTACTATATTCGGGTGGTCAGATTGCTTCAAAATATCTACTTCGTTGAAAAATTGCGCTTTATCTTTTAAGTCATCTGTAACGCTATTTTTTAGTATTGTTTTGATAGCTCTTTTTTGGTTCGTAGCTTTGTGTATGCCAATACGCACTGTACCATAAGCTCCTGAGCCAAGTTTCGTGCTAAATGCATAATGCTTTTTAATTGAACCTTTTCTTTTACCAATAAAGTTTGAGGTTTCAACAATATAACCTGATGTTTGAGACAGTATATTATTTTTAACTATCTTAGGTCCAGGGACTTTTACGTTTTCTCTTGATATTTCACTGTTTTTCATGCAAGTACTCCCCATTTTTTATATATTCAAAGGACCTCTTATTAACCATATTATAACTATTAATAAACTCTTTAGCGAGGGCTCAAATACTTTAATTTAGAATAAGAGGCTTTATAATGAGAAAAGATTTACCTTAGGACATATAACCAGATTTTAAGATTTTCATTCCGTGCAATTTAACTTTTACNAGGACATATAACCAGATTTTAAGATTTTCATTCCGTGCAATTTAACTTTTACTAGAATTTATTTTGTTTATAATATCAAGGCATATGAAATTTATATCCGTATATCATGAACTTACATTAGCACTTGAATTTATTTTTTTATTTATACTAAACTCAATATCTCAAAATCTATTTTAAGACCATTATTTGAGAAATGCTGAAGATAGCCTTTTATTCTCTTTTTAAATTTATATTCTTACCAATTTTACTTTTAAATAGTTCTACAATTAATGGGGATTATTAAGATAAACTATTTCTAGCAAATATTTTAGATACTAATCATAAGAATTGATTAGTTTATTATATAAACCCTTGCAGCTCAATAGTGAAAAATTGGAAATAGAAAGTTAGAGTAGGCAATGCATACAGAGGTTTTAAAGTTAATCTGTTTAGATTTTATTGATAAATTCAAGAATAAAAATGCTGATGATGCTGCTTTGAGATAAAATATTTTTTCATAAACTCAACCTTTCTTCAAGTCATTACTCTATTCTAAGAGTAAGACATAGATTGATCAGATGTTAGTATGGTCTGTCATAGCTCATTTTATATAATTCTTTATATTAGCTGAATTAAGTGTAACAAGCTAAGACTTTATTTCTAATAGATATGCTTAATTATAGTGAATATAGTGCTGTTATTAATATTTAAGTCTAATAAATTAATATTTTATCATGGATTACTTCCCATGAGTTTACGAGACTGCTCTATAGGCTGTAAAAATACTTTCTTCCTAGTAGGCTTTTCACTAAGCATCAACCCTTGACTTCTTTTATCCAAGCTACCACATTGCCTGTTATTAGAAGGTATGGGTGACGGAGAAATTGCATCAAATTGTCGATTTCTTGATTCATACTGATCTGAAAAATAATTTTCAATACGCTTCTTTTCAGGATGCTTTTTTATTATAGGTGTATCTTTGAACCTAAGCACCTTTTCTTGTAAAGCATCACGAACTTGCGCTCCTGCAATCTTAGTAAAAAACGCAGATTTATTTTGTACAACAAAAGCAGGGATTTTCCACTTTTTATTAATTTCATCATATTTAGATTTTTCTCTTATAGCTCTTATTTCAGCCATTGGTAAAATATATTTCACAATTGTCGATAAAAATTCGTGATTGACTCTTTTATCTCTATAATTTTCTAAAATTTCCTCATGTTCAACTTCAAATTCATGATTAAGATCGTTAACTTCAGCATTTGCAGCTTTGCATTTAATTTTAAGCTGCTGACTTAGTTTCTGTAAATCTTCTAATTCTTCTTGAACGCTAGCATATTTTTTTTCCCTCACAATAACTTCTTCTTCACTTCTTTTAAACTCCTCTAAAAGTTTTTTTTCTTTGGCCTTTTGCTTTCTTAGCATTTTCCTATAATTTTTCTGAGCTTTTAATCTTTCAGCTTCAACTTTGTCCAGAGCTTCACCTCCTTGAATAAGTGTGTTTTTAATTTTTGTTAATGTTCGGGTGATTTCTTCCTTTTCAGCATATTCATCGAGTATTGTTTCTTCTATTTTGGCAAGTGAAGGATTACTGTTAATGTTGTTTGCCAATTTTGATAATCTTTTTATGCTTTTTCTATTGCCGTAAGCTTCACTTTCTTCTTCATATTCTTCAAAGTCATCAGAGTATTCAACTGTAATCCTTCTTTTTACAGGAACTTCAACATATTTTTCTATAACCTTTTCAACCATCACTGGCTCTCCTGCTTGCTGAGCTCCAAGCATTTTCCTTAGCCTTTCAATTTCCTGAGCATATTGCCGAATAAGAGCATCTTTTGGGTCTTCATTGATTTTCGGTTTATTTTTTATAAATTTAGCTCTGCTTGCATATCTTAAAGTGCTCAAACTCTCATCATAATTATAATCTGCTGGAGAAATAACTGCAATCATTAGTGTTTTTGTGTTTCCTCCTAGAGAATCCTGCAACAATAAAGTAAGTTTGGAGTCTCTATAAGGCACATGCTGGCTTCCTTCAACCAAAGCATTTATNCTATAAGGCACATGCTGGCTTCCTTCAACCAAAGCATTTATAACATTTCCAAGTGCACTAAGAGATAAATTGATTTTGATAGCTTCTTTCAATCTATCACCTTCCGTACCTGTTTTTTTTTGTCTTTCTGAACCTGCCAAATCCACCAAATTTAATTTCCCTGCCCTTAGCAAACTTTTTCCGTTTTGCACCTCAGATGTTTCTACATATATTGTAAATATCGCATGTGACCTTGAAGACTTCTCATTCATATTAGTTTGTTTAACAATCCTATGTTGGTTTCCACCTTCCATAGCTGCACCAATATCTCCTGTATTTTTAACAGCAAGTTCTTTTAAATGATGAGCAAAAATCCCTTTATTCTTATCTTCTCTTAGCTCAAGTTTTGTATTCGGATCATAATTTAACAGGTCTCTTATTTCTTCATTGTATATTTCAATGTACGAACACCTCACAGAAAACATTTTGTGCTCAGGGGCATTAGAAATATGGCCGAAAATATGAAAGAAAGAATTGGGGATAATTCCTCTAAGATCAGGATCATTAGGTAGACCAAGCATTGTAAAAGTTTTTCCACAGCCAGTCTGTCCATATGCGAATATTGTTGAATTATAACCTTGAAGAGTGCAATTGACTAATGGATGGGCTGATTCATCGTAAAGCTGTTGTTGTGTAAATGTGTCATCGAATACCGCATCATATGTAAAGTTTTTAGGGATACCTGATTTTGCGTCACTAATAGCAATTTGGTTGATTTTTCGATCAAATTGCACAATTGATAAGTTTCCACGATCTTTTTCAGACTTGCTCAAAGGTCGACTTCTAACTATCACTCTTACAGTCTCTGTTGAGGACATGGAGTTTTTAATAAATTATTAGGCTAATTTAACTTAACTTAATGAAATTGATCTTTATTTTTATTTATCTAGTTTTAAAGTTATTATGATTTAACCTTGTGAGGGTGCAACCTAGCAAACATTTTTTTTCTAATGCGTTTGAGCATATCATAAAAAAATCAAACATATAAATGAGGCCGAATATTTTGAGCATAGTAAAGTTTTTTAAAGATGAGAAATCTATTATCAATAATCTTGCAAACTTTGTGATTCATTATTCATAATAATGTTAAATTAGCATCCGTAAAAATTGCAATTTCCTAATTAAATATTAGATTTTCAGAATGAATTATATAAGTTATTTATGGCCTAATCATCAACTTCCAAGAAAAACTTCTTCATAATACTCTCTCTGAATCTAGTTTTATATCTCAATGGTTTTGCTATCGTGGGGTCATCTGTTCCAACAACTTTTTTATATTTTCTCTCAATAGCTTTTTCTAGTGTGAATTTTGCAATATAATCTATGATTCCATATGTTAGTACTTTTTCCTTTGCAGAAATCATTAAAAGCAAAGAATAATCAACAATATTTTGCTTATACAAAAATAGCGAATCGTTAAAAATGCCCATATCAAGAATTTTTTTAGCTTCTTTCGGTAAAGTTAAAGGAAGGCCTCCAAAATCTTCCATATAGTTTTTATCCATTTTGGTTCGTTTTTCTCCAATTTCCACATAGCGACGATGATTAAAAGATCCTTTTAAATCATAAATTTGAATATCTTTTGGCATAATGCAACCAAGATTTTCCAACAATATAACCCATTCAATTTTTGTTCGTCCATTTGTGTGATTTTTTGAAAACACTCTATAGCAACCTAAAGTTTTGACCATTTTGCTTGGCATATTGTGAAAAGATTCATTACAAAAATGCCTAAAATAATTTGGTGAAAGTTCTCTAAACATTGCAAATTCTTTTTCATCAAGAACCTTTATTATATATCTTTCGTCAAAACTTTTACTAAATGTGGCTTTACTTTTCCCCAGTTGCTCTTTTTTGCTTTCTGACTGATATATAGATTGTATAAAGTTTGCATGGCTATCAGCAACTCTTTCTCTTATGATATGAAATTGTCTTGGATAAAAAACATGCACATTAAAAGTTATGAGATCTCCATAAATGCCAATTATGTCTTCACTGCGTACGAGTTCCTTAACTTGTTCGCAAGAATAAGTTGAAAATTGATATTGGAAATGCTTTTCAGTGCAATTTAGCAGCTCACTTTCAACCATATGCATTTCTTTATAATTTTCAAGTTCTTTTAGGACTTCTTCATAATACTCTTTGCTGTTCAATGAATAAGCGATTATAGACATGCAATCATCTTCTTCTACAGGCAAAAAAAGATTGTTAATTCCTGTTTCCAAAGTGAGATTTCCTCTTCTCAATGCTTTAAAATCTTTGTTATTTACTATTTCATCATTTTTTATTCCTTTTTCAGGGCATTTACTGCCAAAAACTGTCATGCTTCGCTTTTTCCAAAACTCATCCTCATCAACAGTTCCTCTTATGTTCTTGTTTTCTACTGTAAAAGTCTCAGCTAGTGCGTTGCTAAACAATGCTTTCTCTTTGCGTAAGAAAACTTTTAATATTGAGAGTATGTTAGAGGCTATCAATTTAGCATCACATATTTGGAAAAACAGTGAGCGTCTAAATGTTTCAGCTTCTAAGATGGTTAAGAATTTCTGAGGAGATAAATCGTAAAGTTTTACAAGCTCAAGACTGAGACTTTCTGTAATTAATGAAAGCTGATTGCTAAGACTTTGCCAGAACCATTCTGATTCTTCTTTTTCTTCTTCAGACACATCGTTGTTTGCATTCATAAGAAGTTCCTTGCTGGTCTGAATTAATTCTTCAATAATTTTTATCCCATAATTTTTTATTTCTTCAACTATACTTTCGATTTTCTTTTTGATAGCAGTTGTGTTATCTGGTCTATTACTCATAGAAAGCACTTTATAGCATGGGTTATTTTCATATTCTATTGTTATAGCACTGTCTTTAATATAAAAGTGGAATCTTGAAGAATAAAAAAAATTATGTTTGCAGTTTATTGCTGATGAAATCAAACTGCTTTTAATGAAAAAGTTGTT
Source organism: Stentor coeruleus (assembly GCA_001970955.1). Classification (NCBI taxonomy): domain Eukaryota; phylum Ciliophora; class Heterotrichea; order Heterotrichida; family Stentoridae; genus Stentor; species Stentor coeruleus. The sequence goes on along the minus strand of MPUH01000800.1, from coordinate 21,117 downwards.
CATGAATTTAAAAAAGGAATATTCCCACATAGTGCTTGATAGAAAATTTTTAAATTTTTCAAATCTACTACAAAGTTTGCATTCACGGTTTACATAAATGTTTGTTGATGAGGGCTCATTAGTATTTTGGTGAAAATTTTCTCTATGAACACATATTTTAATTCTTCCCTCTTTTTTTATATAGTAGCGAGTATGATTTCCTAAAGTCAAGTTACAAGCCTTGCATTTAAAGTCCATTTTTTCAGCAGTCTTTATCAAAAACTCTCCAAGTGCAGCATCTTCAGCACTATAAAATTCTCCTGAACAAATTTTATGATTCCTGCATTCATTATTTTCTGATATAATAAAATGCTTAAAAACTACCGATGTTTCTTGCATTTGTGTATAAAAATCCTCAACAGCTAGAATTTTAAAATCTTGTATAAAAGATTTCTCTATATGTATATTTCTGTATTCCTTCATTAAACTTTTTAATATTTTCTTGACCCAATCAAGTTCAGTTTCTTTTGGTCCAGAAATAAAAATTGTTCCTACAGTGCTCCTATCTTTAAATCCATCAAAATGCAGGAAGTTCGTATTGCCTCTAGATTCAGAATAAAAATTTATGCAACTGCCCAAAAAATTTTTTTCTTTGCTCATTTCATTAGGATTTTCTAATATTTTCCCTGAAGTTGCTCTTGCAACTAATTTAAGTATTTTTGGCTTAACCAAAGCGATAGCAGCAATTTTTAATTTTGTTAGGGAATCAATAATGTCTTGTGGTAAACTTTTTTCACACATGACTATGGTAGGGGCGAGGTCTTGTATTTTTTTCAATACCATAGATATTCGTGATTCTTCTTGCTCTATAAGCTTTTCCATGGAAATCATGCTCATAGACCCATGTTCAATGATGCTGAAGCTTTTAAGCATTAGTATTTTCGGTGAATCTAGTGTTTTGTGCATTTTCTTGTTTACAAGATTCTTTGGAAATACAAGGCCGTTAGTAAATCCAACATTCGAAGTATCCTCGCATATAATTTTTTGAATTCTTATGTATTTGGTAATATCTAATGAATCTCCTCTAAACTGCACAGAAGAGCATATGCTTTTAACAGTATTATTAACAAGGACAGCTAAAATGTCGTTCCATTCCTCGTGAATGCCTAAACTGGATACAAGCGCTTTAGCTCTATTCAATAAATAATTTTTGAAAAGACTTTCAGTTGCTTCATCTTCTGTGTTAATAGCTGCTTGCATTCTTTCTATTTCAATAAGCGGATTCTCGCATTTTGTGTATATTCTTGGCTGCTTGCAAGGAATTTTTTTAATGGGACTAGAGTTTAATGTGTTTTCTTGAAAAATACTTAGAGAACTAGAATGGTTCATCAAATTCTTCTGAGCTTGCTTTGCTTCGGATTTATTGATATCTTCTATGCACTTATCACATATCTTTTTGAGAATTTTCTGAGAAAAATTGGTTTTCTTAGAGGAGACGTGGTTTTTGCAGAAAATCATTCCGCAGAATCTGCAGTGATGACGGCGACGAAGGGTAGTAAAAAGGAGTCCGCAGCCGTTACATGATTTTGTGTCTGAGTCTGGAATCCAATACTGACGACTTACTGGAGAGTAAGCTTGATTCATTAGTAAAATTAATTATGTCCTAATTAGCTTTTGATGCAAATTTATAGTTATAAATAATGATTAAAAGAATAAGACTTATAAATAAGTAAATCCTAATTTAAAAATAGTGATAAAAGATAAGACATAATTAATAAATTGATTAATTCTGAAAGAGATAAATTAAAATTACCATATAATTTTAATGATAATGTTAGGTGTTTGAATCTTGGGGAAAATGATTATTTCTTGTTTTTCGTGGTTTTCTCTAAGTGTTTTTTCAAATTCTTCATTCCATAAAACGATATGCGATAATGAAAAAATTTTAGTTTCTTCATTCGCATATTTTTTAAGTTCGTTTTCTATTTCATGTCTTTAATCTTAACTAATAAATAGAATACTCAATAACTATAAAAATATGAGATTGTAAATTGCCTTAATCTAAAATTAATAAAATAAAACTACAACAATAAAATTACTTATAATTTAATTACTCAAAATATTAAAACTATTTATAATAGATATTATTACTGTTATTATCATGTGGTATAAGTTTAAAATACCTTTAATAGGAAATTGATCTTTTCTAGAAAGTTTTTCTTAATAAATTTACTTAGTTTTTTACAATAATTTCTTACAATTTAAAATCATGGAANACAATTTAAAATCATGGAAGAAGGAATAAGAGAATTAACAGGAGAAAGCTATTATAGTGACAATGATTTAACTGGGCATCTTCGAGAAAAGATAAGGACACAAGCGCAACGTCTTAGGGCACTTGAACAATATAGAATGCTATGTGAACAGAGAATTCAAGAGCTTTCCCCAGGACATTCTTTACCAGTTAAGCAAGAACATTTAGGCTCAGGTGTATCCTTAACAGACGAACTGCAATTAGCAATCCGTAAAATATCTCGTCTTGAATCCCAATTATCCCAAAACTCCCTCAAAACACCTGAACAAGACACTTCTGAACTCACCCAGCTTCAAGAAAAATACAATCTTTTAATCAAAGAAAAAAACGATCTTGAAGAAAGCTTACGTGCCGAAATGATTAACTGCGAGGAACAAAAAACATACATAGAAGTCTTAAAACAAGCAATCGAAGCTAAAACTCAAGAGTTCATAGGAGTAAAAAATGAACAAAAAAACATCATCGAAGTCCAAAAAACCAAACCTAAAAACGAAGATTCACGAAGAGAACAAGCTAAATTAAAAAGCACTTTATTTGACCTGGAAAGTCAAATAAAAAAATTTCAAAGCCAAGTCAAAGCTAAAGACATCGAAATTGAAAGTATAAAAAAAGAAAGGGATCAATTAGAAATCCATCTAACACAAGCTGCTGAAACATTACAAATAGCTGAAGAAGAAGTTGATAAATTAGAAGAAGAAAAATGTAATTTACTTGAATATGTTGATGATCATTCAAATAAAGAACAAGTGATGTCGAAAGAATTCAATGAACTTTATCAGTGTTTTGAAAAAATGAAAAAAGATTTTGATGAGGCTAAAGTGAAATTGGAAAAAGAGAAAAAAGTAAAGGAAAAACTGGAAGGGCAAATTGATGTGTATAATGAAGAGATTTTTAAAGCTAATCAAATGGTTAAAGAACTACAGAATACTTTGAATTCATATAAAACTGGTACTGATGATAAGGAAAATATGATAAAGAAACTTAAAGAAGACCGTTTGAGTTATGAAATCAAAGTAGAAAGCCTTGAAGCTAATGTGGCAACTTTATCAGAAACATTAAAAGAAACCCAAGCTGAACTTGAAAACTACCAAAAAACGGTTGAAAGCATTAAAAAGCAAGACCAGCAAAAAACTGAAGTTTTAAACAAACTAAAAAACGACAACTATTCCACTAGTTTTGAAATAGAAACCTTAAAAGAAACTCTAAATAAATCCAAAAAAGAACTAGAAACCTATAAAAAAGAATTCTTAGAACTTGAAAAGCTACATGAAACAGACATAAAACAACTTCAGGAATATAAAATCAAAATAAGCCAATACAAAAACAAATTCGATAGTTTTGAAGAAGATAAAAAATTCAAATCCGAACTTGAACAGTTTCGGCTTTTGGACCAAAACAAATTTAGCTCATTACAAGAAGAATATAATGAATTACAAGAAAACTATAGAGAAACCCAACAAAGAGAACTTATTCAATCAGAAAATTTAAATGAACTTCGTAAACATAATTCTGAACTTTCAAGAGAAATCGAAGACCTTTATAAGGAAAACCATGAAATATCAAATGAATTAGCAAAAAAAAATCAAGAATGTGAAAATTTTTATATAAAATTATCTCAGTTTTCTAATAATTATGAAGCTTTAGAAAATGAGAGAAAAAAATTGGAAGTTCAATTGAGGACTGAGAGAAATAGTGTTAAAGCGTTAAAGGATCAGATGAATGTTGAGAAAATGAAGATTTATGAAAAGGAGAAAAATTTTGTTGAAACTTCTGAGAATAATGAGAAGTTTAAAAAGTTTTGTAAAGAGAAAGATGATGAGATACAAGGGTTGAAAATACAGTTGAAAAATTGTGATAGGGAGTTGGAGGATGAGAGAATAGCTAAAGCTAAATATTTAGAAGACTTTAAAGATACTATGAGTAAATTAGAAAATAAAGAAAGGGATTATGATAAAAACCTTGGAGAAATCGTAGAATGTTGTAAACTTATCGCAAATTTTGCTGGTAAATACTGTATATCAACTCATGACTATAGAGCTAATGTTTCTAATGTTTATAAAGAGTTCATAAAATCATGGAAAGAAAAAATCACATCAAGTCCAAAAATGTTATATTCTTGGATTCAAAACACAATCGAAGAAATCGAGTCATTAGCACGACAAATACAGGAAATCAATAAAGACTTATCCACACAAACTACTGAACTTCTAAGGCTAAACCAAAAGCTTGAAAGTGTTGACACTGAAGAATTTTCTCAAAAACAAGAAAATTCCAAGTTAAAAATTCAATTGGAGTCACATACAAAAAAATATGAATCTTTAACCGAAAGCTCTGAAAGGGAAATTAAAAATTTAAGACTTGAAGTCAAGTCTTTGAAAAATGAGATTTCTTATTTAAATACAGAAAATAACAGTCTAAAAGACTCTTTAAGCAAAAGTCAATCAGAAAACCAGGAGCTAAAAATAAACTCAGAAATTTTTAAATCAACCCTACGTACACATGAAGATAAAGTAAATCTTTTAAGAACAGAAAAAACTCAATTAGAAAGTCTTCTTTCTCAAGTACAAAGAAATATAGCTTCTAATGAAATAAATAAAATATACAAAGAACTATCACGTATTCGTAATGAACTTGAGATACTTGAAAGAGAAAGATCAAATTATGAATCACAATTACGTAAATATGATTCTGAACCTAAAGGTAAAGATACTGATAATTTTAAAGATCTAAGCCAAAAACTTATACAATGTGAAAGACAGATAAGGAATTACAGAAAAACAATGCAGATATTGCAAGAAGATGCAAATAAAGAAGAAATGGTACAAAAACTTAGAGGTAATGATAAAGATCATACAAGGAAAAGTAGTGTACAAAGTGTAGGAAGTCCACAAACTATTAATTTACTGAATACTAGATATGTAGAAAATATACAAGTTGTAAGGAACAAGACTCCTTTTAGTTAAATATAATAATTTTAATATGTTTATTTTTTTTTATATGTGTGGATTAGGTAAAGATATAACATAGATTTTAGGATAACAAAAAGAAAAAAGGTTAAAGTCTTAAAAGATATTATATATAAAAATAAACAATTTTTTATCGTATATTGTGTGTGATTAGAAAATATTTTTTGGATAAGTTAGTTGCTTTTTGGTATATTTTGAAGGTTGGGTTGGACTTTTTAAGAATAAGAAATTTGTATATATATATGAATGTTAGTAAATGACAAAGCATACATGGCCGAGTGGTCTAAGGCGATAGACTCAAGATCTACTGGAAGCAATTCCGCGTGAGTTCAAATCTCACTGTATGCATTTTTTATCATTTTTATCAAGATTTTTACTATTTTCCATATATTTTATGTTATTTGAATTTTAGGCATTATTTTATAATGAGTGTTTTTGGTTACTTAAAATAGAGGGGAAAAGTAAAGTTTTGATTGAAATTTATAATGGAAAACCTGGAAGATTGCTTTAGAACTAAATTTTTGTATTGAAAAAATGCGTTGAATTTAGGGCATGCTAGCAAAGAATTCATTCAGAGTTGAAGGTAATAAAAGATTCATATTAAAAGTACTCGAATCCTAGAAGGGGAACATGTTTGACTGGAGATGATTGAAAAGTTCTTAAAATATAAATCGATAATTAAAATGAATGCACAGAGAAAAAAAAATAACGTAGAAAATCAATTAGAAGTCAAAAAAGATCTACTTATCATCCCCATAATCATCTTTAACAGACTCCATTCATCATTAAAAAACTATTCCATATCACCACTTGCTTATATACAAAATCAACCCTCAAATCACTTCTAAACCTACCCTTCTATCATCATAAGCCATAAGCCATAAATCTTCAAAAAAAAAAAAACTTATAACCCAATATACAAAATTTATCAACCTCCAAATAAAACATTCAAACTTTTTCCCTCAATAAAAGTTTAATCAATCAGCATCTACATTCTAAATACTTAATCATAAATATCAAAATCACTTCATTCTAAATTTATAAAATTCTATTAAAATTTCTAAGTAGTTACTAAGACTTTTCTTCAGTTGTCGCATCCTTGTTTGTTTCTTGTATTATAATAATCCTAAAGTTTTTGCCAGGCGCTATTATAATATCATGCTTTCTAAGGGTAAATCGTAATAAGGTCATATCGTTGCTTGGATCAACATCTCTGACAATGTTCCTAGCTTTGTCAATCAATTCACCAATATTGTAAATGTATTTGTTAACTTCAGACTTTAGGTCGATATTACTACGTGCAACTGAACCATCAGGACCTGTTATTATGAGATGGACCTTTTTCATACGGTTAATCGCTTCTTCTATTTCTGACATTTATAAGTGATTGAATTTAGGTTGATATTTGAAAAAAAATTTATATAAGAGGATTAGAGTGATTTTTTAGAAAGGCTTTTATAAAAAGTAATTGTTAAAATAAGTTAGGAAATTTATAGGTTGATGAATATTATGATTTTAGGAATAAAATTATGATAGAATAAGATGTGGGTGTTATTAGAGATTGGGAATATATAGAGTAGTTAGATTGAAAGGTTATGCAAAGATGGTAGAATGAGCTTTTTGGGTTTTTTTTGAGATATAGGATTGTGACCTTATGATTATAATGCTAACATAAATTTAATCTAAGACTTGCCTTTTATAGTTCGAGCTTTATAGTTTAGACTATTACGCGGTTAGAAAAATTAGTAAAAAGTTATTTTATATAAATACAATATGGTATATATCTAATTTAGTATATTTACCTCAGCCTCAACATCCATCCAAAACTAAATTCTAAAAACTTTTGTTATTTAAAAATCGATCAATTAATGCTATCAACTTCTCATATCTCTACAAATCACAAACTCTTTGTCCAAAGCGACAAATATTCTGTGATATAAAAATGTCAGTAAAAATATCACAAACTACCTCTTAGTAAGTGAATATTCAAAAACACTAGGAATAAACTTCAAATACTCTAACTAAGTATACATAAATTATTATATACTTCATAGACCTACCTAAAAATAATGCACATTTCCTATCCTGATAACTAGGAAAAAAAAAATAATCACCAAAAGCATTATAAAAAACTCATCAACCCTACTTCAAAACCTTTAAAAACCCTCTACCTTCCAGCCTAACAAAAATAATTCATCCCTTTTTATCATCATCTAATATAAAATAATACAAATCCATAAAGTTAAGTTCTCTTCCAATCATAAAGCACTTCAAAGTCTAGCATTTCCTTAAAAAGACCCTATTCTTAACTAATTCTAATCATAAAAACAACAACAAATCTCCAAGTATAAATAACACCCTAACACCCTAAAACCCTCTACTTGAAACGATTAAAAGCTTTACATAAAAGCATTTGCTTTTTTATCTAATAACGGATAAATGGATGAATTTGTTATAGGAGCTTACATGGTATGCGCAATACTATTTGTCCTAGCTTTAGGAGGACTAAGTTCTCAAAAAACTTCCAAATCTGGCAATCTTTATGGTATAGTTGCAATGACCCTCGCAATCATAGCAACTTTTTTCCATGAAGACTTCGAATCAAACTACGCTTTTTTCTTTCCTCTATTCATAGTAGGTGGTGCAATAGGTACATGGATGGCCCTTAGAGTTGAAATGATCGGCATGCCACAAATGGTCGCTGCCCTTCACAGCTTTGTCGGTTTAGCAGCAACACTAGTATCATTTAGCCATTACCTTCTTCATACATCACAAGACAATTTAGCTATAATCGAAACAAATATAGGGGTTTTTATTGGGGCAATAACTTTTACAGGATCAGTTGTAGCTTGGGGTAAACTTGATGAAAAAATTAGAAGTGCACCTTTAATACTATTTGGTTGGGGTCGACATGTAATAAACATTGTTTCTGTATTAGCTTGTATAACATTAGCAATAATATATGGGCTTAGTTCAGAAGTCCTTGATCGATCAATGCTTTTATTAGCAAATGCAGTTATATCTGGGTTTATAGGTTGGCATTTAGTAATGGCTATAGGTGGTGCAGATATGCCAGTTGTTGTATCTATGTTAAATTCATATTCAGGTTGGGCAACATCAGCAAGTGGTTTTTTATTAGAAAATGAGTTATTAATAATTACAGGAGCACTTATTGGATCATCAGGAGCTATACTAAGCTATATTATGTGTCGAGCTATGAATAGAAGTTTTTTTAGTGTTATTGCTGGAGGGTTCGGACAAGGAACATCATCAGCAAATGCAGGACCAGCTTTGAAAGGAGAGACAAAAACTACTGATTTAGATAATATAGTGAAAAAACTTAAAGAAGCTAAAAGGATTGTTATTGTCCCTGGATATGGTATGGCTGCAGCTAAATGCCAGTATACTTTAGCTAAACTTGCTGAGTTTCTTGTAGGGAAAAAGAAAAAAGTTTTATTTTGTATACATCCAGTAGCTGGAAGACTTCCTGGACATATGAATGTTTTGTTAGCAGAAGCTGATGTGGATTATAGTTATGTTAAAGAAATGGATGAAGTAAATGATGATTTTGATAAAACTGATGTTGTCTTAGTTGTTGGGGCTAATGATATTGTCAACCTTGATGCTTTAGAAAATCCTTCATCTCCTATAGCTGGAATGCCTGTTTGTAAGGTTTGGAATAGTAAAATGGTCATTGTGTTTAAAAGAGGCTCTGGAAGTGGATATGCAGGTATTGATAATCCACTTTTTTTCAGAGACAATTGTTTTATGTATTATGGAGATGCTGAACCATCAGTAAGAGGCATATTAAATGCTGTTACAGAATTAGGTGATAAATTCGGTGAAGATAATGATAGTGGTGAAAACCCTGGTACTGATGATGATCAAGAACCAACTCAAGTTGTTGAAGAAAAAGTTATCCCTGAACCATCAATGACCTTAGGTGTCCCTAAAGAAACTTTCCTTCTTGAACGTAGAGTTGCTGTTACCCCAAAAACTGTTTCTAAATTCAGACAATTAGGATTTGCTGTTAAGATTCAAAGCGAAGCAGGACAAGGGGCAACTTTTTCTGATGAGTCTTATATAAACGCAGGCGCTGAAATAGTTTCCCAAGCTGACGCTTGGGCTTGTGATATAGTTCTAAAAGTTCGCCAACTCGACCAAGAAAATGATGAGCAAAACAACATAAACCCTAACACCCAATGTTTAGTCAGCTATGCATATCCCGCAACAAACAAAATTTTTTTACAAACAATCGCTGAGACTAATCCAAGATTAACTTATTTAGCTATGGACTGTGTACCAAGAATAAGTAAAGCACAAAAACTAGATTCATTAAGTTCTATGGCTAATATTGGTGGTTATAGAGCAGTTATGGAAGCTTTTCAATACTTTCAAAAATGTCCTAAACCCATGGTCACTGCTGCAGGAAAACTTCCTCCAGCTCAAGTTTTAGTAATAGGTGCAGGTGTTGCTGGACTTAGTGCAATTGGTTATTGTAAAAGCTTAGGCTGTTTAGTTAAAGCTATGGACACAAGGTCTGCAGCTAAAAGTGATGCAGAAAGTATGGGTGCTAAATTTGTACAAGTCGAAATGAAAGAAGAAGGTAGCACAGCTGCTGGGTATGCTAGAGAAATGTCAGCAGAGTATCAAAAAGCTCAATATGAACTAACTAAAAACACAGCAAAAATAGTTGATATTATAATAACAACAGCTTTAATACCTGGAAGAAAAGCTCCAATACTCCTTAGTGAAGAAATAGTCCAAGGTATGCAGCCAGGAAGTGTTATTGTAGACATGGCCGCTGAAATGGGTGGCAATTGCGCTTTAACTAAACCTGGTGAAGTATATACAACTAATAATGGGGTTATTATAATTGGGTTTATAGACTTAGTATCAAGAATGGCCCCACAAAGTTCAGAACTTTATGCTAACAATTTATATCATCTTCTTGATAATCTAGGTGGGGCAAGTAAGTTTGCTGTAAATTTAGAAGATGAGATTATATCATCAATGTGTGTAGTGAATAATGGACAAGTTACTTGGTCTCCATCTAAACCTTTACCTCCTGTGTCTGCTAAGCCTAAAAGTGATGAGAAACCTGATACAGAAAAAGTTCCTAGTAAAAAAACTGGGGATTGCGAATGGGACTTTTGGGTTAAGTCTGAGTTTTTGATTATTTCTTTGTTACTTATTGGCTTGTTTATAGGAATTAGTTATTCTACTACTAGTGATTTTATGAGCCTTATGATGACTTTTGTCCTTGCTGTGTTTATTGGATATATGGTCATTTGGAATGTAAGTCCTGCTTTGCATACACCACTTATGAGTGTTACTAATGCAATTGCTGGAATTATTGTCATTGGGGCTATGATGTGTTTAGAACCTGAATCTGGGGATATTGATATAGGGAGCATTTTGGGTATGCTTTCTGTACTTTTTGCTAGCATCAATATTTGGGGTGGATTTATTGTCACTTATAGAATGCTGCAAATGTTTAAGACTCAGAATCATGAGACGGAAACTAAACATAAGTAGTTTTAGTAGAAAGCTTTAATTAGAATTTTTTAAAAATTGGGATGGTTATTGTGGATTTTGATATAGTTGTAGATATTATATAATTAGAATATTTAGTTAAAATTAAGAAGGAAAATTATAAGCAGCGAAAAAATAGAAAACTTTGAGGATATTACCTTAAGACTTTTCACCAACACTGTAAACCAGTAGGATTTAAAAAATATTTATTTATTATAACAGCATTCCTCAAGAATAGATTGTTAGTTTAGTCCTGATGGATTAATACAAATACAGATCTTATTAATCCTTATCTAAAGTTGAAAATTTCGATTAAAAACTACTCAATCGTCACCATTCCTACAGAAACTGCATGATAAACTACCTTATCAAAAAAACTACTTCCCTAATACAGAATTAAAGGTTATGTCAGTTGCGATCTCCAGCTTTTATATTGCTTTCAGAAAAAAGCGAAATTCTAAATCCTTTCATTTTAGTTTATAAGCATTTACATAAAATGCCAAAGGAGTTTAGGCTAATATATGAAGAATTACTTCAAAAACTTAAGCAGAATAATGTAATCTTCAAATCTGTGCACAATTTTGTAGAAAGTTTAAATCTAGGTTTGAGAATAGAGATTCTAATCTATATAACTGGGAATTATGGAAGAGCTATAGGACCTTTATAAAACGAAATAATATTTTCCCTGATACATAAAATCTATATTTTTTCATTATTTTCAATATCTAATTTTAATAAGTATACTATCTAAGATTCGATAAAAGTATTTCAGTAATCGAACAATTAAATTTCATAACTTGTTGATTAAAAAATGCTCTTATAAAATTCCCATGAGATACAATCAATACCTTATCTCTTTTAAAGTCTTCAAATACTTTTTAAACTCTTCAGCTCTCTTCTTAACCAAATCCTGTGACTCATGAGGGCAAGGTGGTACATCAGCATGTCCTCGATGCCACTAGTACTCCTCCCAAAATGCTCAAGCTTATAATCCGGATACATAGTTTTTATCTTTGAATAAGTTTGGCCATATCAGCTAATCTACATCTTTCACGTATAAGTGGAGTAATAATCGTTGGGATTTTTCTACCATATAAATCTATTTCCATAGTCATAACTGCCCTAGTCAGCGGCGAGCATATAACTAAATCAAAATCCAATCCAATAATTTTCTCTCTTATATTTCGTGCTTGATTTTTCCCTTTCTCCGACAACGGGGCATCTCTAATCCTAGAATCCTTACTAAACCACATTTAAGGCGTATACAACTTTCTAATAGACCACTCATTATGCAAACTTCGTGCATGCCTTACAACATACAATTTCATAATAAATGGAAAAAAATATATACTTATTCTCATCCCTTAAAGGATTTCATACATCATCAATTTCAGGTATTCCTCTGCAAACCTTAACCGACTTTGGAAGAAAAGAATTTTGTCATAATGCAACTTTTACTAATGCTATAATAAATATCTTAAAAAAAATTAATTGAAACAATTAATATTTACCGTTTGCTGAGTATTTTGGTTTAACTTCTGAATTATTCCAAGCACTTTTTGATTCAAATGCAGAAAGAGCTTTTTTATTTCATGCAAAAAATGAAATAATGATATATAGTGTTGATAAAGATAATCAAACTTCAAAACCTGGGTTAAATGTAAATACTTGGTCTGAGATTAATATTGCCTCAGAATTTAGATTGTTGTTGCCGAATATTGTTAGTGTAAATAAAAAGATTGAGAGTGTTTATAAGAATAAAAGTTTGGATGTTTCTTTGATGAAGTTTTTGATGTAGATCTGATGTGGGATTTATAAAATAGTGGATTGAGTATACTTGGAAAAATTCCGACTGAAAAGATACAGAAAGATGATAATTTAGCAATAAATGCTCAGAAAGAAATTCTTCTTAGTGTCCCAGTTGTAGATATAAGGAGAAAACAACTTGATGGTAATAATGATAAATCCCAGTCTCAATGTATGAATTTGGATGTAAGAGAAAACCTAAATAGCAATACTTTAGTGGCACAAAATCTATCAGTGTATAAAAATAACAGTTTACCTGTACTGAATAATTGTAATATTCCATCGAATTTACCCACTAAAGTCAACCCTCCAATCATATCGCCATATAATATCAACCCTCCAATCATATCGACATATAATATCAACCCTCCAATCATATCGACATATAATATCAACCCTCTAATCGTATCGCCATATAACATCAATCCTCCATTCAATTCTCTCCTCCCTAGGTCCAACTCTTCAACCAACTTCCCCCCAAATACAAACTTATCAAAAAGCACTTTATCAATAATAAATCCCTTAATGAAATTACCACAAAATTCTAACCCCTCAATATCTTTCCAATAAAATACAGCGAATTTAAAATGGGGAAATTTGCCAACAAATTCTATGACTTAACAGAATTTTAATACAAGCATACCAAGAACTGTGAATAATATACCATAATGTAATATTTTACAGTAAATAAATCCTAATCTTAGACTAAAAAACATAATCACTCAATCATCAAATAATTCTCCCAAACCACAAAGTTCAAGCTTAAATCCTATAAAATTAATAAACCTAGCAATCTCTAATATTATACCCAAAAATTATAAATCCAATATCCTAACAATTATAAAAACTTATCTTATGGGTTTATAATATATAGTAGTGACAAACTTTTCTCTATACCTCTGTGAAGTTGTCAATCCTATATATCTATCATTTGCCCTAACACCCACATGATTCAATATCACATGAGGAGGTATCGGTAATTCATTAGGTGGTAAATTATGTTCCCCTGCTAATTCAGCATTAGTTTTATTAATCGGAGAATTAGGAGGTATTGTCTGTTTTTGCCTATAATCAAATGAACTCGAATGATTTGCCAGAACATAATGTAAATGTGCTGGTAAAGGATCAGGTTCCATAGTTGTAAAATCAGAACATAATTCTTGAGTGTACATATCAGCAAGTTTATTAACATTAACTTTTCTTATTGGTTCTGGGAATGCAGTTGTATCAACCCAATTGTTAATATTCCCATTTTGATCTTTTTTTGTTGGTTGGTCATGGGCAAATCTCCATTCATTGTCGACTATAAATTTATATTCATGGATCATCCCTCGTTCTAAAGGTTTTTCTAATATAAAACCACGGTCAGCTCTTTCCATTCTGATACGTTCTTTCCAGGAGTTAAAACTTCCTATTACAAAAACTTCATTACCTCCATAGTCCCATCGAAATGTTACATTTACGAGGTTGGTGTCTTGATAAGAATCTGAAATTTCGATTAGAGATGATGCGATAGAACTCTCACGGGAAGTGTCTTCTAGGGTTAGAACTCCTTCATTTTCCCCTTGACCTTGCATAAATGAGTTGTGCTGATTGCTTTCAGTTTTGGTATTTTGGGAACCCATTTATATGTAGTGTCAGATTGATTTTATTTGTTATTTTTATAAGGTTAGTTGGGACATTAAAGTAGAGATTTAGATGTTTGTTTTGGAGATATAGGATTTTGATTAGTATGCTTTTTTAAGTAAAGATGATTTTCAAATTAGTGTTAAGGATACTAAAGATTAAAATATATGGGTAAAAAGTATATAAGATTTTAGGTGTAAAATTATAAATTAACAAGGAGGTATTTTTATTGAACTAAATGAGTTTTTATGATAGTCAATAAGGAAAACTGAATCTTTTGTTTAATAAAATCTTAGATATTATTTGTTCATATAAGCTATATAATATTTATAAGAATACTCACAAATGCTTTATATATCTCTATATAACTAAAATATTATAACATTTTAATCAACAAATATACCCTGTTGTAATAATTTTTGGTATAATTTTAGAGAGATATATAAGAAGCTAATTGATTTTAGGTTGCATAAACTATTTTCCTAATCGCTTTATCTTGTTATTTTAGAGTCTATTTATTTCATAGTATCAGATTGAGTTTTTTAGATCGATAAACTAGTATATTTTATATTTTTCCCAAGTATAGATTATTTTCAATATTACACTAAGGATGTATAAAGCTAAAATATATTATTAACCCTTATATATATAATTTTACTTTCAAATATTATACCTAATAAATATAAACAAAATTTTTTATCTCACTTATATCTTAACAGAAATCAAAATAAAATTTTTCATCTTTTTTGCTAATAAACATTCACATACAAAAAGCCAACAAATCCAAATTTTACACCCTCATATATAAACTACACTTTAAATTATCGATACATGCAAATAAAAATAAATCCTATACCATATAATCACTATAACAAATCCTTCACTTAATTAGAAATACCAAAATTCTAAAATTCTCTTATTACATCCTCACACATATCATCTAAAAAACTCAAGCCACTCATCCTATCTCACAATAAAAATCCTATCCAAACCTCTTTTAAACTCCAAAAAAATCTTATAATTTCTCTCATTTTCTTAAACACTATTGATATTTTAATCCGTTTTTAATATAAAATCTTTTATTTTGATTCCCTAATAATATTTATATTAATATGAACTGCAAGTGGATTATTGCATTTATTTTCTTAGGTTTAGCTTGGTTTGTTTTCCAAGTTGTTCAGTTCCTCGGTCTGACAAAGGAACTAAAAATCCACGGCATAGAAAAATGCCGGAAAATCAACATAGAAAACCCAGCTGAAGATATAATAGCCTATAAAAACCTGGCAATTGGCGCAACATCAGACATAATAAACCTTTTTTTAAAGCACAATTCTTTACCTTTAGTAACTCCAGGGTATCTTTTCGCAGTTGATCCTGCAAAAAACCTTTACTATCGTATTAAAACCTACAATTTTAACACACAATATGCTTTCAATCCTCATGGAATTACGATTTTTAACGATAAACTCTATGTTTTAAGCCATAGTTTCAATAAAGGTGGTGAAAGAATTTTTGTATTTTCATTGTCTTTTACAACAGAAATTGAAGCTGAATTTGTTAAAAGTATTGAAATAGACCAAAATCATGGACTTTATAATTCTTTAATTTTTGTAGACGAAGAACAGTTTTTTTTAACTCAATGGTCAGCTTTTGCTGATCCACCTGAAGGGAGAGATTTTTCTTTTTCTAGTGAAATAAAAAGAATTTGGGGTATTTTTTCACCATCTGGAACAGTAAAAAGATGTAAAGTTGATGGAGAAAAAGCAAATTGTCAGGAGATTATGAAAGGGTATATGCCTAATGGTATTGAGATTATTGGAAATAAAATGTTTATTGCGGAATCTATTGAAAAGAAAGTGAAAGTTTATGAAATTAAAGAGAATTTTGATTTGGAGTTTAAAGATGAGGTGCAGTTGGAATATTCACCAGATAATCTTCGTGCTTATAATGGGGATATTTATACTACAGGTAATTTTAGATCTGTTGACATTATTACATTAACTGATGCATTAAACTCCAATAAACCTCTCCCAATGATTCCAGGAATAGCAGGACGTATATATTTAAAAGGAACCAAATGGGTTACGCAAAATCTCCTCACTGAAGATATTCTGAGTTTTCCAACAAGTTGCATTATTACAAACAACACTTTTCTCCTCACTGGCATAATAGAAAACCATATTCTAGCCTGCACTTTAGATTCATAATTTAGCATATTTTCTAATAAACTCAATATTCTCAAGTATCCATATAAAAATAAACCCATAAATCCTAAAATCAACACAATCTCCTAACCAAAATTTCTATTTAATCACATTCATAATTCTAAAAGCAATTTCAACAACTCATTCTCTAACATTTAATCTAATAAAACTTATCATCTAACAAAATCACTATAAACTCTCTAAACCTTTCATATTAAAATCAACAACTAATAAATATGAGACCTCTAACCGTATTTGGCATTCTGACAACACTTATAACCTCAGCTTTCATAGGTTCTTTCATCAGATCCTTCGATGTTTTAAAAGATTATAACTTCTTTAATGACAAAGAATGTCAAAGAGTAGAGATCAAAATGCCATCAGAAGACTTAGCTGTGTTTGGTAAATACATAATTGGGTCTACTGCAGATGGGATATCAATGTATTACAAACATCTTTCAGCTGAAAAAGCTCCTGCTGGATACTTAATATCCATAGACACTACAACTCAAAAAGTTGAAAAAATTGTTGTCGAAAACTTCCCTTCAAAATACAATATGAACGCTCATGGGATAACTATTTTCAATAAAAATCAACTTTATGTTTTAAGTCACTCTTATAATAAAGGAGGGGAAATTGTCTTTGTTTTTGAACTTGAAGAACAAGATGCAAGAGTTCAAGCCACTTTTGTTAAAGCTATAAAAATCTCAGATGAATATGGAGCTTATAATAGCATTGCCCTTTATGATGAAAATAATTTTTACTTAACACAATGGATACCTTTTCCTGATACTGTATATGGAAGAGATATGTCTTTTTTTACTAACATGAAGAGAAGTTTATTGTTTAGTTATACAAAAACTAATTCAGTAAAACATTGCACAGTTAAAGAAGATTTGGTAACTTGTGTAGAAAAAGCTCATGGGTATGTTCCAAATGGTATTTTGATTAATGGAAAAACGCTATTTTTTGCTGATTCTTTAGCTAAAACAGTTGAGGTTTTTAATATTGAAGAGAATTTCGACCTTAGTCAAATTACTACAGTGCCTATTTCTCATTGTGTTGACAATTTGAGCTATAAGGATGGGGTTGTTTATGTGACAGGGATTTCAAAGATATTTGATTATATTAAGTATGGAGAAGCCGTTTCGCATGGTCAGGAGCCGATATTTGTCCCTGGAGGATTTAGTAAGATTTATAAGGAAGGGAATGAGTGGGTTAGTAAAGAAATGCTTATGCAGGATAAAATAAGCTTACCTAGTGCTACGGTTGTCCATGATAAGAATATTGTCATTAGCAGTATTATTGACCCAGCTATACTCTTCTGCCCTTTAGTTAAATAGAAATAGCATACCTTTTATTACTTTCCCAGTTAAAAACTTCATATTTTTTACATATCCAGAAACATCTCCTTTAAAATTTTATATCCTAAAAAAAACTCTATTTAATTCTATATACTGCTAATTGATTAAGACACCATTAACATATTCCTTATATTCTTCACCGGCATATTATACTGAGTAAACTTCCCAATCACAGAAGGCAAATGTTTAAATTGCTCATAAAGGTCTTCAAAAAACGCGATCAAATTATTCATATCATTCTTCAGATCTAAATTCCCTGAATTCCCCCCTCTACTAAAAATAATCCAATGAACCTCTAAAAGGTTAAAAATCACCCTTGGTATTTCTTCTTTAACTTCATCAGGGACATCTTTCATAATACTTATAATTGTAGAATGTTCTATCAAAGGTCTTATCGGGAATATTTTAGCTTCAGATAATGTGAGAATAGCATATCTAAACTGCCTAGCATTTAAAGCTGTATAAAAAGTCATAAAACAGTTTAATATCAAAATACCTAATTCCAATTGACGATTTGAAGCAAAAATACCTTGTTGCTGATACCTATCATAAATACCTGGGTAAACCGCAGCAGGGTAGTTTATTTTAGGACATTCTCCACGTTCTTCTTTAAGATTCCAGATTTTCGAATACTCGTTTTTCCATTTTTCAGAGAGAACATGGATTTCTTGTTTCATTTCGATTATCCAAGCTAAAAACACATTTCGAGACTGACCGATAAGGTCATAAAGTCGACTGGCTTCACGAGATTTTTGTGAAACCGCATAATTTGCAATACTTTCGATAGCTAAACAGTAATTCGTATCTCCTACAGCTTTTTTGAATGAGTTAGAAAATATATAAGCATCTTTATTTGTGACAATATAAAAATTATCACTTGCCATAACTAAACTGCTGGCCTCATTGACAATATATTGACTACTTGTCATAAAAGATATATAAACAAGTGCTTCATTAGGTAGCCTAGCTGAGAAATTCTTTATATAATCACTTAACATTTTATTAAAATTCACATGAGTTATACCTTCAATATCATCAAACATCCTATCATTACCAATAAACATCGGTAGTAAACCTGCTTCTTTTAATACAAGGGATAAATGTAAAGCTTGAATCGAATAATCAGGTAAATTTTTCAAATACATAATAGCTTCTCCATAACAAAGAGCTGAAACTAAAGCTGTAGCATAAAGAGCACAGCTGTTATTAAAATGTGTAGGACCGAATTCAATAAGATATTTTTGAAAATCTGCTAAATGTAATAAAGAATACCCACCTCGAAGTTGGCCTTTTATGTTACACCCTTCATTAAAATTGTGCTCGAGAGCATCAGCAGTTGCATCATCATAAATACAAACTAGTTTAAGTTTCACCCAAAGGTAATCTTCTAAAGAGTTATCTTGTACTTCATCGATTTCTTGATTATGTCTAGAGATAATAATAAGAAGGGCTCTTTTGAAAATATCAAGGTTTTCAGATGAATGTAAAATACTAAGGATTTCTTCTAATGATGAATTCGATAAAACCCCTGTAGTGAAGTACTCATCAAAAAAACGCCCAAGGTCTTTGCTTAGAAAACAACTAGTTATATATTCCATAAACTCATTTCTCAACCCACCACGCATATAAGTATAAAGCACTGTCCATATTGGTAAACCATTATCATCATATTCTGGTCTATAATTCGCTATTCTCTTAGCCATACTCATTGCATAAGCTACAACTCTTTTCCTCAACGTATCTTCCCTTGTTGTCTCAATAACTTTCTCTATAAACAATTGTTCAAAAAAACCACAAGTTCTATTAAGTATAGAAACTGCCATAATTTCCTCACTACCTCTCGCAGCTTCAGTTTGAGTTTCAATAATCCTCCATACAATTTCTAAGCTTTCTCTATCAACTTCTCTTCTAGCTTGTTCTAAATATATAAAATCATTAATAAAATTGTAATACCGATTGTCTAATTTTGCATCAAAAAACTTAAGGACAACAGTTGTATATGCCGAAACATAAGGAGATACAGTTTCTTGGCTACTTTTTTGCCTTTTAGGTGAAGGTACAGTAAAGTACTCAATCCCGCGTGATTCCATGATTCTGGTCCTTAAAGTTTTCCAATCATTGTCTAGTTTTTCTTTATTCCTAGCTTTTGCGCTATATAAAACTGTTTGTGATAAGCTGTCACAGCTGTTTTGAAGTATAAGATTTAGGAACTTTTGAACTGACTCACTTGGTCCTTTAGAAGCTAAGTCTTCATCATTTGTTTCGTATTTATACAAGTCAACTGATACACGGCTTAAAAGAGCTTCTATAGATGAAGGGTTGTAATTTGTTCCTATGAGTAAGTCTTTACTGTTTAGAAATTACGTTTTTTGCTCAGCAAGGGGCTTTAGATGAGCTTTTTGGACCATGTATTTAGCTAATAATGCGTGGATATGAGGGAGTTTGCGTTTAACTTTGAAAAGACTCTGTGGAACTTGCTCAAGAAGACTTTCTGAGAGGTCAGTCAAAGCATGCAATTTATCCATTTATATGTTTTAGGTGGGAAATACTTTTAGGATTTATTTAAGTAGTTTTGTGAGGAGTTTTGTTGCTGGTTTCTTATGTGGGCTGATAAGCTTAGTTTTTTTAGTTTTTGAAGCTTTTTTATTAGTTTTACAGGTTTTTTAGCTGTTGCTCACAAACTCTCCCTTGGCAATTTGTTTTTATAAAATTTGGGTAAATGTACTAGGCTTGATTCTTTTTTCCAAAGCTTTTCTTTGTCATTTATTATTGTAAACTTTTTTTCGCTTTGTATACTTTAGATATTTCATGAAAAAAATCACTTTTTTTCTTTTATTCAGCATGAAGACTGTTGGCTTGATTAAAATACTCAGTAGCTAAGTTTTTTTTTTATTGAAATTCCTTGTAGTTTACAGTTTTCAGGTAAAATCTTAAACATAGGGTGAAAACTGTATTCTTTCATACAGAGTTATTAAAGGACGGCATGCTTTTCTTTGATTTTCAGACTATTTTTTTCTTTTTGCTATTAAATAGTCTTTGATTTCCTGGAAAACTAGGATGATTTTAAGTTAGTTACTTTTTATTATAGAGTATTATTAAAATTTCATGTTGATTTATTATCCTTATTCATAAGCTTTCAAATTGATTTTTTAACTAAACTATAAACTAACTAATAATGTGTGACTATTTATTCCGAATTGCACTCTGGATACCGAGCCCTCCAATGCTTATATTTTTTATTGGAACCCAAAACTCCTTCAAACTCAATATTTTTCGAATTTTAGTCATATACTCTTATTGCATATATTTATACCTCTGTATAA
>MPUH01000080.1:0-115498 GCA_001970955.1 Stentor coeruleus | reverse complement strand
AGATAACATAATTATCCTAACCTTATTCTACATATCTTCCCAGCACCTTCTCATGGCCTCATAATCTCATGGCTTCAATATAGATGAAGTCCACAAGTAACTTCAAATCTTTCAGAAAACTAAGGTATTATTTATATATTCTTTCTTATATCTTTAGTATGTGGTAATTTGATATTCTTGCAGATAAATACAAACAAAAAAATAGTCTTTTATTTTTTTAGCTTCCTATAATATTTAGTCTGTAGCATAGTATCAAAAAATTCAGATAATTCTTTTGATTGCTTACAATTTTTAACAATAACAGAGTTTACAATATTTTTTGATTTATTATGGCTGTTTAAATTTTCGATTTACCCAATGATTGTGGGATAAAAATACCATTATGTGAAAAGAGGGCATAAATGCAGATATTGGAAATATTGTTGCCAAGTATTTTTTTATAAGCTTTGATATTGGATATTTTAAAAGCTGGATTTTAGTATCGCTAATTAGTCTTGGGGTATTTTTCTTAGTCTTTATGATAACTTACTGGTTTATGAAAAGCCCTCCAAGGCTGGAAGTTTAAAATTCAGATTGTTGTGATTGATGATTTAAGGTTACCGACTGTTATAAATTACTACTTATACTATTCATGTATAAAGATATCATATATAACTATAGTAATATAGATTTTATATTATTAAGAAGTTGAGCTTGATATGAATTTCAGCCAAGAAGGGCATCCTTATCATTTTATATTATATAAAATATGTTATAGATACTATTGCATAAGGAATACTCTAAGACAATATTTCAGATAGAAGTTATATTCTTTTAATCATGCCCTCCCTTTTTTTCCTAATAATAAACCTCTTATGTTTGAACTTAGGACTTCTAAAAAACTCAGTACTTTTTACAGAATACTATTTCAATAACTCCTCAAACTAACTTTAAATTATAAAGTGATGTGCTTATCATTATTTTAACAACATTTGCTAAGTTGTTACTAAAATTAATTCAAACACTATTACATACACCATTATTCAGATATTACCTAGCACCTTAAATTCTTTATAACAAAACTCTACTTAAACCAATCATAATAACATAACTCTTCTAATATATCTGGCCAGGCTAGCCTGGCCCATTTTAAGAGAATATAATTTCCTATATATGGCAACTAGCATCGCTAGACTCAAAGCAATCCTAAAAAAGCCAACAATCCTCAGAACCTCCGAAGACATAAAACAAATATCTATTTCCATCAGCAATATAAAATTTTTCGCGTCACTCAAAGAAAACAAATCGATCTTTCACGAATGTTGTGCGTACATCACTTACGAATTCTTCAACGAATCCGACTACATTTTTCATGCAGGGGATATCGGGGACAAATTCTATATCCTCCTCCAAGGTGAAGCCGGAGTATTAGTTCCAATAAAAAACGATGACATTATAACTTTCAAAGAAGTCCTCGTTTATAAAAACGGAGCATCATTTGGTGAACTAGCTTTGCTAGACAAAAAGCCAAGAGCCGCTTCAATTCTTGCTAAAACCCCATGTCATTTCGCAGTTTTAGACAAACAAAACTATCAACGTATCCTAGCAAGTATAATGAAAAAAAAACGTCTTGAACTTGTCGAGTTTCTTCAATGTCAAGAGCTTTTCCAAAGTATGACAAAAGGATCTTTAATAAAACTCAGCTACTGTTTTGAAGAAAAAAATTTTATAAAAGACCAAATTATATATAAAGAAGATGCAAATATTGACTATTTATTTTTAATACGAGAAGGTGAGGTAATAATAAGTAAAAAAGTGACATATAAAGTTATGGACCATGAATCAACAAATAAATACAAAGGGCAATTAAATAAAAAATATAGTCAAAGAGCCGAGATTAGTATTCTGGGCCAAGGGGAATTCTTAGGAATATATGATTTGGATATAGGGAAATATTCAAATACAGCAGTATGTACTTCAAAAATACTTATATTGCTTAAGATATCTGTGAATGATTTTAGAAAAAGGATAACAACACAAGAGTCTAAAATTCTTATTGATGAAAGGAAAAAACTTAAGGAACAAATTCATATAGAAAATATGATGAGTATTAAGAAAGTTATACATGAAAAAGAGTCTTCAAGTTTTAGGAAGATATTAGTGGATGATAAGTTAGAAGGGGTGAATAATGTGATTATTAGTCCTAAAGCTTTGAAAATCCCTACAACTTCTTTATCTGCGAGCAAGTATATGATTAAACCTAATCAAGAAATGAAACCTAGGAGTTCTTCGTTTTTAAAAAGCCATACATGTTCTAGAAATAATCAGAGGAACTCGTTTATGGTACTTGATGAGACTAAAGCTCATGAGGAAGAATTTTCTAAGACGATTTATACGAATTTTATTAATAGACTCAAACCGTTTGGGAGGACTAAAAGCGCAAGGAAAAAAAAAACTAGCTTGGAAATGGTGAATATACACACACAATTTATACATGTTGTCAGCCATTGCAAGTCCCCTACTTATAAAAGCTTGAATTTTTTGAAAAGGACTCAGTTATTAAGTTATAATAAATAATGATATATTTATCTGTTAGGATTTTTTTATAGATTATATTTACTTCTCTTTGTGTGGGGCCTAAAATTTTACTAACTATCATAAATGTTTGAATAATTACTTTTTTACTTGTAGGGAAATTAATAAAATTTAAAAAACATAATTTACTTATCAGTGAATAAGCTTTTATTCCTTCGATGTATATTTTAATATTCATCTATACATAAAACTAAAATAGCTTATAAACAAATAATAATAAAGTTTAGGTTCTGATTAAATACATTTAACTACATATAATATCAGCAAAATTTCAATTTAAATTACAAATAAACAATAAACATAATTTGCCAATTCACTCACAACCAAAAGCTCCCTTTACAACATTAAATTTTATATCCTGATCCCAAAATCTCAAAAATAAAAAACTAAAAAATCCTTTTAAAAAATCTACAAACATTTTCCTACAATAAAATAGCATCCTTTCAAAAATTTCTTACAATTAACATAAAATCCAAAAAAACTAATAATCTTCACTTCACCCATTCTTTTACTATAAACCTTTTCTCATTACAAAACTTTTCCTATTAAACAATATCCACCTTTAAAAAAACTACTCTCCTCAAATCCTAAACAATTTCTATCCAGTATTTCTCTTCACTTAAAACACCAAATCAAATCCCTACCTCCCTTTCTTCCTTTTATACAACTTTATCATAAAAAAACATTGAAAAGCTCAAATCCCTTTACTAATTATCAAAAAAAAGTAAATAAAACTTTTCTAATGGAAGAAGACAACTATTCATCAGACCTACCAATGATAATCCTCAACAAAATCCCTCAAGAAAGCGATAAAGAGAACTCGCTCAAATCAAATACACTCGAGCCTGAAATGGAAGACTGCAATGATACAATTCTTTTAAAAAACCTTATCAAAGAACTTGGTATTGAAGAGTCTATATCTCAAGACATCGACCCATTAAAACACGATGCTTTATCCCCAACAACATGTATTCACTGCAAATTACTCAAAAAACTAACAACTCTTCAAACCGACATCACAAAAATGAACCAAGAAATCTGTGCGACCCACGAAATTTTGAATTTAAAAAAAGAGCAGAATAGCGACTTGAAAAACATGATAAGGCGACTCGAAGGTAATCTGGGCAAAAACCACAATGAAGTGGCTTTAGAAAATACATCATCAACCTGTTCATGTACAGGGAAATGCAGTATATGTTAATCCGTAATTATGGTGGATAATATAAATGGTTATGAGGGCATTCGTTCAGCCTTTAAACAAGCTTCTTATGAGAAGCAATTCGATTTTGACTTCAAAGGTCAACCCTTCTACTTATATTTTAAACCCAAGTACTGATTCTAGCCAGTTCTCAAAAAGCCAATTAGTAAACCATGGTGAATTAGAAGATGGGGTTATACCTGAAGCTCTTAAATATTCTCTTCCTTTTTATCAAGATACTTTGTCTAATGGTCTTAAAGTAGCTTCTGAACCTTCAAATGTTCCTTTAGTAACTGTGACTTTACAAGTAAAAGCAGGGGTTCGAAATGAGTCATTCCAAACAAATGGTCTCGGGCATTTCATTAAAAAACTCAGAGCCAGGGGGACTGAAAAAAGATCCAGATCCCAACTAGCTGCTGATCTTGAAAACATGGGTGCAGCTTTTAACATCAAGACCGGCAAAGAAATGACAACTTTTCAGATTGAAGTCCAGCCTAAAGACCTTAAAAAAGCTATGGACGTGCTTTCAGATATCGCTCTTTCTTCTAAATTCAATAAAAATTTCATTGAAGAGCAAAGAGAAGCAAGTCTAACTGGACTTAGAGATACAGCCGATGTACGTAAATTCATCTTAGAAAACATTCACTACACAGCTTTTAGAGACCATATGATAGGTCAACCAATAAGAGGCAATCAGGTAAGCATAGGAAATATAACCCAAGAAGGAATTAAAGATTATATAGATGCACATTATATCGCAACACGCATGGTTTTAGTAGCTACAGGGTCAGTAAACCATGAAGAGTTCAGAAGTTTAGCAGAAAAACATTTTGGTCAAGTAAAAAACTCTGGAAGAGATATCACAGGAGAAGATAAACCAATTTTTACAGGCTCACAAGTTCAAATAAGAGATGATGATGTTGATATGTCCCATGCTGGAATCTTTTATCTTGCCCCATCATGGAATAGTGAAGATTATTTCGCTTTTCAAATACTACAAAGGATTATGGGTAATTATAGACCAGCTAGAGATTCGATAATAAACCATCCTCATCTTCAGTATAATTATTTACATAAGTGGTTTGGGGAAATTGAAGATTTTGGAGAACATGATAGTTATTATATACCATATTCTGATGTTGGGCTTTTTGGACATTATGCTAGTACTTTGGATTTATCAGGTTTTTTTTCTCCACATGCATGTTTGAAAGCTACAAGAAGGGCAACGAATTATGTTATGGAAGCTGAAAAATATAGGGCTAGGAACAGGTATTATAATGATTTGTTGAATAATAATGACCTTTTTGCTCAGGGTAAAGAAATTGCTGATCAGTTGTATTATGCGAAAAGGAGGATACCAAGAAGTGAAATTGCTAAGAGGGTTTCGGTTGCTGATGCCAGGTATTTGGAGAAAATTTATACTGCGTGGCTATGGGATTGTGAACTTGCTTTAGCGTTTTATGGACCTATTTTCACCCAGGTTAGACTTTATGGGACGTATCGTGGATATACTAACGATAGCAACCAAATATAAAATCATAATAGGTGGTTTTTCAAATAGGATGAGGATTTAAAAAATGGATTTTTGGGTTTTTTTAGAGGAGTTTTTGTATGATTTAAAGAGTTTTTGATAGGATTTATATAGAAGTTCGTGGTTAGGTTATGGAAAATTTTAGGAATGGATTAGAATATGCGTGTTTATAATTTTTTGTGTAGCGGATGAACTTTGCTAATTTTAGGCAAGATGTTTATAAGTATGAAGTTAAAGTTAAAGTGGGTGATAGTTAAGGTGGTATGGTTTAAACCTTGTCCGATCGAGGTTTGTTTGTCCTACGATCTCTTTCTTTGGGCAGATTCGGTATGTTAAACCACTTGTTGTCGCTGGCTATGTGACTTTTTACTTAGCTGAGGAGTTCTTTTACAATTATAACATAAAAGCAACTTATCCCAAAGCCCAATAAAAATTTCTATAATATTTTGATTAAAAATCCTTCTACCATAAACTATAAAAATGAAACCACAAATCACAACAAAAAATCTTAACACCCTATCAAACAAAGCCAATACTATAACATATAAAAACCACAAATCACAACAAAAAATCTTAACACCCTAACAAGCAAAGCTAATACTATAACATATAAAAACCACAACGAATAAAATTAAGTATCCTAATTAATATCTGTTAATAGCTTGACATTAATAGCCTTGCGTTTATCTATACCGTTTTCATTATAATTCTTTATAGAAAACATGAACATTAACTGCACTTTCTTAAATATCGCTTCCTTAAACTTCTTAATACTAATCCCTGACAAAACAAGGTCATCTTCACATAAAAACACATCAGACTTATCAACATCTAAAGAAATAAACCCAAACCTTCTCTTTAACTGATAGAACTTTAATTCTCCAGTAAACATTTCTCCCACTATACATTCTTTATTAAAAGTTCCTCTTTTTTCTCTTTTAATCAGACCAAATTTCGAAGGTGGTGCCTGTAATTTTACATCATTTTCTGAAACTTGGCATAGCTTACGTTTATCTAAAGTTGGGCTAATTTCTGATTCTGTTGAAGTGCTACTTAGCTGTATAGGTTTGATTTTTTCAAATCCAGGAGGTGGAGTAAGTAAAAATGGGTATTTGGTGAGTTTTGGGGTGATTTTTGCTGGGCTGTTTTTAACTGGAGATGAAGTGTTTGATGCCCATTCGTTGAATTTCTTTTGTGTTTCTCCCCATGTGAGATAGAGTTCTTCTATGCTAGCATCTTCACCTATTTTTTTAAGTTCAGTAATCGAGATGCTCGAGTTAAAGAACACATTAGAACTACACCTAGTATGAAAAGGCATACATGGACTAAAAGTAGGACCCAAGGTACTAGATAAGTGGCGAGTGTGCGAAGGTTTAAGGCTCAATGCCATTAATTATTTTGTAATATTTTTACTTGTAAATAATAGTATCCATGAATTTTATTTAAATGTGCATTAAGCTTATTAGGATAGATAAAGTTTTATAATAATTTTGAATACTAATACCCTAATGATCATATTAGGATAAAAATTAATAGAAGCTTCCAGAAGAATATCCTTGATTTTTATATTATATTTATATAGGGCAAGATGAGAATAATAGGTTTTATACCTGATTATAGAGGATGCTTGTTAGAATATGATGTTAGAGTTTAGATTAAATGTCCTTGTAATTATGTTTATTATAAAATCAACTGATTATAGGATTGATTATAATGATTTAAATCCATGCTGTGTGATGACGTAAATACAATATAGGCATTTTGATTGGATATTCAATTTTTCCCACAGAACTAATGATATTTGAGGTTCATTTTATGCTTATCTTAATTGTTAAACGCGAATCATACCTTAACTAAACCTTTTTTATAAAACTTAAATTTAATATTATAAACTATCACTCACTTCTTTTAATCAAAGTATCTAAAATGCATATCTATAAAGATTTCAACCATTAAGCATACATCAAATTTTTTTTTTACATACTAAAAAATTCTAAGAGAGCTTTTCTCTAATAATTCCCATTAATATATCAACTGTTTTAAGCATTTTACCAAAATTGCAATTCAGCGTTATTTCTAAAAGACTATAATAACATATTCATCATATTTATATCTCACAATATGAATATAATATTTTATATTATAACAAACAAATAGCATAACTTTTATATGAAAACTTATTTTTTCATTCCAATTATTTCAATTTCATTATGCTCATAAGCCATTGCAAGTTAATAAAAAGCAATATGTCTACTGCTTCATCAGAAAGTTTACTTGCAATAATTCTTTTTGTTGCTTTCAGTTTATTATTGATGATTGTTTGCTATGAGATGAAAAAACACTTACATATACCTGTTGCCCCAAGTCTTTTGATTTTCGGTTTGCTAATCAGAATTATCGGTCCTCACATTGGCCAAATGGGAGAAGTAGTTACTCAAGTAAAACTCATCGATCATGAATTAATCAGCCTTGTGTTTTTCCCAATACTAATATTTGAAGCTTCATTTTCAGGTGACTGGTATACAATTAAGAAAGAGATATGGCAAATTATACCACTTGCCACAACCGTAGTCATTGGCTGCACAATATTGAACGGTGTAGCATTAAGATTTATATTTGGATACGAATATGATTGGGATCAACTCTATGTCCTTGGGGTAATCCTAAGTGCTACCGATCATATAGCCGTAGATTCTTTACTAAAAGATATTTATGCACCTGATAAATTAGAAACTCTAATCAGTGGTGAAACAATGTTTAATGAAGCAACAGTATTAGTATTATTTAAAATATTAGTTTCAAACACTTCAGGACTCGCTGGCTTTGCCGACAGTTTAAAAGAATTTTCCCGTTTAGCATTTGGGGGTTTTGGAATGGGTATAGGGTCAGCAATAGTTATGGGTTTAGTAATACGAAGGATTTTAAACGACTTTTATATAGAAACGAATCTTGCATTGATTTTGGCATACCTTCTTTTTTGGGTTTGTGATATGACAGTTATCCACGTTTCAGGAGCTTTAGCTTTAGTATCATATGGTCTTTTTATGTCAGCATATGGAAAAACTCTGATCTCCCCAAGTATTGAAGAACGTTTACATGAGTTTATAGAGATTTGGTCTAGAAATATTGAATCTATAGTATTTATAATAGCCGGGTTACTTTTTGCTGATATTGCTATTTACAGAAGTAATGAACTTGTTGATAAAGATTATTATGTGTTGTTTTTAATGTTCCCTTTAAGCTATATTATTAGAGGGATAGTATTATTATGTCATTATCCAGCTTTAAGATATCTTGGATATGGGATGACTTGGAAAGATTTGGTTTTTATGACTTTTGCTGGGATGAAGGGTGTTATTTCTACTGCTTTAGTCCTAATGGCTTATCATAATGAAGAAATTGAAGAGACTTTTAGACCAATAATTGGGTATTTAGGTATTGGCACAGCTTGGCTTAGTATTATAGCCGGTGGAGTTGTCAGTAGGATTATAGTCAGAACTTTAGGACTTGAAGATTTGACTGATGTTCAAGAAAACATGCTTGCTGGAGTTACTAAAGCCCTAGTCGAAATCTCAGAGGCTAAAATTGAAGAGCTACATAGCGAAAAAGATCTCAAACTTATCAGTTGGGATAGGGTATTAGAATTAGCTGGTCCTTATCCTTTAGTTCGAAGTATTCTTAAGAAATCCAAAGTTGGTCAGCAAGTTTTAAGAGAAAATCCTGAAGATTTCGAATCCCATCATTTACTTAAAAGGTTTTCAGAAAAATTCTCATTAAGCAAAAACTCTTTAGCTACTGAAATGCGTCGTAGATATCTAACGACACTTAAAGGTATATACTGGCACCAATTTGAAGAAGGACTTTGTCATGGTGAAGCCTCACTTATTCTTATAGACTCATGCAATATTTCTTTAGATAAAGAATCAGAACCAATGCATGATTGGGTTGTTGTTAGAAAACTTGTATATAAAGATAGTGCCATGCAGTTCTGGTCAAAACTCTCACGTTTGTATGTAATCGGGAAGATTTTTAGAAGGTTTATATACAAAAGGATTATCTTAGCTTATGATTCTGCTAATAATTTCATCAAATGTCATGAAGAGACTGAGAAATTGATTGATGAAATGGAAATTGATATAGACAAAAATGTGTTTGAAGAAGTTATGAGAGAAGCTCATGAACAAGTTAAACTATGTGAAGAATTTATGAATATTTATATCATAGACTGTTATCCAGAAGTTCTTGCTGAGGTTCAAACAAAAAGGTGTTGCAAGCTTTTGTTATATTCACAAAGGGAACTTATAAGTGAAGTATATGAAAATGGGCTTATAAAAGAGTTGGAATATGAGTCTTTGATTAAAGCTATTGATGCTTCAATAAGAACTGTCACTTTCCAAGGCATCCCCCCTATGCCTATACTCCGAGACGTGCTTTTTAACCGTTTTACAGGGGCGACTTTACAAGAAATAAACCTTTTACTAAGTAAAATTACTGAGAAAGTTTATAAACCTTGTGAAATTCTCTACCTAGAAGGCTACCCAGCAAATGGCGCTTTTCTTATAATCCGTGGCCGTGTTCTTGAAAAAAGTACCTGGATAAGCCAAGAGCTTATAATAGGTAATATAGTCGGCGTACAACACTTATTAGAAGAATTTGCTGAAAAATACACTTCAACAGCTACAGCCATAACTTCAACAGTAGTTGCCCATATTCCTAAAGAAATTTTAGAATTTGAAGGATTTGTTGAAGATATGTATACAGAAGCTGCTGAAGAGCTCATCCTACTTAATCGAGAGCGGTATAATCTTAAAGATGCACAAGAAAAACATATACTTAGGGTTATGGGAGCTTCTATTGTTAAAGTATTTGAAAAGGGTAAAAGATGCTTTTTCCCTGATGGAGGATTTTTGATGAAAGGAAAAGGATATAATGAGTTGAAAAACTGGGTTGTGAAACCGAGTAATAAGCCTAGGGAAATGTTGGAAAGAAGTATTATCCTTATGTTTCCAAAAGATTTTAGGTATTCTTGGGAGAAAAATGTGACTATGTCAGAAGTATTTAAGAGGTTCTGTGTGAAGATTACCAATGATACTATTGCTAGAAAAGATGTCAAAGTTGAAGACCTTAGCATGATAAACGAAAGCAAGCTTGACGATACAATGATGCTGATGGTAAATGAAAATCCTCAAGCATTTTCTATAAAATTCAAATCCGTAGTCCCTCAGTATTAACTTAAAATTATGATAACCCTTCTTAAAAATTGTACGAAATGATCTGATATAATGAAAAAAGGACAAGATTCTGGAATCAACCTTTTTGCAGGGTTTAGTGCTGCTATGGCTTCTCAGGACAAAAGCCTTTACTATAGCCCTGAGTCGCCTTATTCTGAAACCCAATACTATGAGCTCAAGAATCTTATAGAAAAATGTGCTAAAAA
Organism: Stentor coeruleus; assembly: GCA_001970955.1. Classification (NCBI taxonomy): domain Eukaryota; phylum Ciliophora; class Heterotrichea; order Heterotrichida; family Stentoridae; genus Stentor; species Stentor coeruleus. The sequence continues at coordinate 104,758 of MPUH01000080.1, read as the reverse complement.
GTCCCAAAATACAAAAACCAAAGCTCTTAACAAGATCTCTGAAATCTGTGAATCAACTAAAGACTTCACACTTTTTATAGACTTATTACCCAGTTGGATTTTTCTTTTTGGCAAAATGATCAGGTATGATATGGACAAAACTGTTCGTGAAGGTGCTTTTCGAGTTCAAGCATTATTTTTTAGTAAATTCAAAAGGAATTTCGTGAATTATATACAAGAAATCTTCACCCCTTTATGGCTTGGTAGAAACGACCCTTGTAAAGAAGTGGCTGAAATGGCTAAGAAAGCTTTTTCAACTGCATTTCCAGAAAACAAACATGTTATGGTTGTAGAGAAATGTATAGAAAAATATATAAAAGAAGTTATTCCTATATTAAATAAAGAGTTACAGGAAAGTGAAGAGCTTATGGAAAGATTAATGAGTTGTGCTCTTTTGGGAATTAAAGATGCTTTGGTTATGTCTGAAAATGTTAGACAACATTGTAGAGTTTTTCTTGAACAACCTAAAGTATGGGGATTTGTTGAAGTGGCTTATAGGCCGCTTGTTAGATGTGCTGGGTTAATGTGCTTTGATGAGTTTTTGGGTCAAGGAATGATATCTCAGGATTTGTTAAATGTGGCAGTACCTACTATTTTTGCTTTGATTGGAGAGAAAAATCGTTTGATTCAGCAGGTTTTGTGGGATAAGATTATTGTTAGTATTATGGAGAAGTTTCCTAGGTTTAGCACTTGTGTTAATGTTGCCAAGATTTTATCGGAGTTGGCTGCTTGTGCTTCGAGAGCAGCGTCAGGAGCTGGCCCTTCGTTTTACTTAGCTATCGTCAAAGTGTTGTCTCTAATAGAAAAAGAAAAACTTCAAGACAAAAAGTCTATAGAAAGCATCCTATCAGGTATCATCAAAGGTCTCTCCTCAGAAGAAGGTAGTTTCCACGGTACCTACGCTTTAAACGCTTTTTATGAAGTCCTCCTTTATCTCTATTACAAAGTGGTAAACAACAAAGCCTTCCTCGAAACCCATTTTATCGACCCAGTAATCCTATACCTAAATGTCAATTCCAAAATTAACGCCACTTCATACTTATTATCCGTACCAAAACTCTTAACTCAAACCTTATCTTTCTTAGAATCCAAAGATCAATTCCCTGACATAACTAAACCTATAACCGAAATTCTTCTTAAAAACCTCAGCGATAAAACCGAAGCAACAATTTACTTTATTGAAGATTTTTCAAAAAACACTCAAGAAAACCATGAAAAATCCAAAACTCTTGTTTGTCATATATTAACATCATGTTATGGGCAAATGTCTATAGAATTAGAAGGCAAATTAGGTTTTGCTAATCAGGCAAGTATTGGGAAAATTACTATTGAAGATCTTGGAGATGTTAAAAATAAATTACCTTTTTATAGTAAACTTAGTCAGTTGCTATCGAATTATGCAGAACCTGATGCTAAGATTTATGATTGGTGGGTTAAAGCTAATAACTTTTCTTATCCTCAAGAACTTCTTTTATTATTATCCCAAGTGCTTTTTGTGCATCCTGAGCTTTGGTTAAGGTCGGTAATTTTTTCTTTATCGGATATTAACAGTCTGATAATTTTGATGCCGGAAAATTTTGAAAATCAGCTTGTTAAGGTTACTAAGACTGAAGATTTTGTTGGTGTTATGAAGGATATTTTGAATAGATTAGAAAGCACTGATAGTCTTCAGATTCTTGGGAAAGTTTCGATTTGTTTACAGAGATTGGTTAGAAAAGATATGGTTTTGATGGATAATCTTCGTGAGTCTATTAATAGGATTATTGAAAATTTGCTTGGAGTGCTTGGGATGAAAAACTCAGTATCGGAAAATATATTAAATCTTTCTTTCGCAAAGATTTTTGAGCTGTTTTCAATTTTACATAAAAAACTCGACAATACCTCTGCAGTTCTTTTAGGACAATACCTAGCCTACCATGGTTACAAGACGAAACTTAACGACCTATGGGAAGTATGTAAAGAAATTCCAATCGAAACCCTTCTGCCAATAATAAACACTTGTCAAACTATATTAAAAGACCAGCTCCTAAGTTCAGAAAATTGGAGTTCCTTAATCCCTATAGCTAAAAAGTTAGTTTCTATATCTCACCAACCACAACAGACAATTGAAAGTTTCTTTACCGCAGAAATATTCAATAATTTCTATACTTGCCCCAACGTCTGGGTGCTTTTCGACCACCTTGTCATCCAAACCTCAATCAAAATCCTCTCATCCCTTGAACAAAACCCTTGGTTTCTAACTAAAGTCCTCGGATTTTCTTTAGTCCCATGCATAAACTCTAATATCCTCTTATACTCTTCCTTACAAAAATACGTCAACTCCACATGCAACCCTTTAATAAACACTAAAGTTCAAGCTCACGACCTATCTTTCATCGAAAATCTCCTTAAAGAACTAACTCAAGTCTCAAAATCATATAAATCTTTCCGAGCTATCCAAATAAAATATCTGAAAATCATCCTCCAAAACGATCAAGACAGTTCGACCTGGGACCAAAACGAACTTCTAAGTTTATTTACTTTCTGTATGAATAATATCCAAGAGGATTCTGAATATACTGTGCTTATATGTGATGTAGTAAGTATATTCAAATCAGTTCTAAGTAAAGACAATTATAATCAAACCTTAGAAAAATGGAGGAATTTAGCATTTGAAACATATTCTGAAGTACCAATAAGAATATACTCAGCTTGTATCCCAGATGATGATTTATCAAGTTTACCTCAAGATATACAATGTTTAGAAAAACTTATAGACCAAGGACTTAGACCAACTGACTTATCTTTAGCTTTAAGTATAGTCCGAAGAGGGGGTTTTGACCAGATCCCACAATTAGAAAAAATTGAACTTTTAGTCATCAGCATATTATTAGAAGGTAATGAAGTCCATGAAGTCCTCCCTTATATCCAAAGGCTCTTATCATCTCCAGAAAGACTTTTCAACAAAGATCATCTATTTGAGCTTATAATTAACCTTCCTTTACATACAAAAAATCTCACTCCTCCTCAATTATTAGAAATTTCCGAAACTTTTACTAGGATTTTCAGTATCGCCGATGAAAATACTGATGAAGAAAGCTTATATAAAATCCTATCAGAAATCACATCAGTAAATATGTCAAAATCAGTATATGCTTTATTAGAATATGTATATAGACAAGTTGAAATTACAAGAACAAGATTCCAACCAATACCAGAATTTGCTAGTAAATTACTCAGTTATGTGCCTAATGTTCAAAGTGAAGTTATGGAAGGGAAAACTTTTTCTTATATTCTTACATGGATGTTACTTATAGAAAAATATCGTATGGAGAAATATCATCGTGAAAGCAAAAAAGAACCTTTAAGTGAATTTATGGTATGTTTTAAAGATTTATTAGAAAACACCCCAGAAATTGTCACTGTATTTCTAACAACACTTATGGGGTATTTACATGATGAAAGTGAACTTGACAGCGAATTCAATGTTGCTTGGACTGATGTGCTAAATGAAGACAGTTGCGCCAAGCTTTGTTGTTTGGCGATGTTTAAGTTTCTCAGCACTTTTCCCTCTTTAGGACGTAATTGGTGGCTTGGATGTGACCGTTTCTTATCAAATTCAGTGCAAAAGATTGTTAAAAAACTCATTTCCCCAACAATTCTCTTACAGGAAATCAGAAACATCGAGAATCGCCAAGTGGAATGGAAAGAAAAAAATCTTAGTATTGAAACTTCTAAAGCAGCAAGAAACATAACAGCTGTTTTTAGTAAATCAGAATTCACAGTTCAAGTATCTTTACAAATACCAACTGATTATCCTTTATCTCCACCTGAGCCAACTGTTACTAAAAAAGTTAAGATTTCTGAAGATAAAGTTAGAAGATGGTTACTTAGTATGGTCCAATTATTACAACAAGAGAATTCTAGTTTACTTGAATTACTTTTAGCTTGGAAAGAACATGTTGAAAGAGGTTTAGATGGGATTGAAGATTGCTATATTTGCTATTATTTGGTACATCCTACTGATAAATCATTGCCTAACCTCCCATGCCAGGTATGTCAGAATAAGTTTCATAAGCTTTGTATACAGAAATGGTTTAGCAGTTCACATAATGCTACTTGTCCACTGTGTAGGAACCCTTTTAGGTCTTAGGATTAGATTTAATTATTATAGTTTGTGTTGAGGATAAAGGATTTTGTGCTAAAAATTCAATTTTATTTATGTTTTTTTACCGATTCCTTTTGATGATTGTATTGAAAATTGTAATAGTTATATATATTATGAATAGTTATATATATTATGAACAGTTATGAAAATTCTAAACTTATGAACTCCTGGTCAAGTCACTTCCAATTCGGTTACGATAAAGACTCTTTTTCTTCAACATCAAAAGCCCATTTCCCTAAAGCTCAATACAAACACGAAAGAGGCTTGGTTCAAATCTCATCTGTAAGCCTTGGAGATTTTGCCAAACCACAAGTTTCTCTTTTTAAATCCAACTTCACACCAAAATCAGTTAAATACAGTCCACATAGGAAAACTGAAAGCAATAAACACAGTTTTGCCTTAGGATTTTCACAAAGTCCAGCAAACAGAACTCACTCTTTATGGGAACCAGCAGCTCAAACTGACTATATAAATTTAAACGATAAAACCAATGTAAAATTCGGTACTGATAAAAGGAGCTTAAGTACAATAAATAGGACAAGTTTTACCCCAAAAAAAAATATTAATCATACTGATGGGCATTTAACTAAAGAACTCATAGCGAAATCTAGTTGTTTTTTTGGTAAAAATCCAGCTGATTATCAGACTGTAGCTCAGGATTATAAAGGGAAATCTATGCCAAAAACTAAAGATTTAAAAGTCCCTGATAGTCAGATTTTCCAAAAACATAAAACGACAGGAGGATTTTATAAAACATCGCAAAATTCTAGTTTTGTTAGGGTTGTAGGGAAATCAGTGCAAGATCCTGCTTTTGGTAATGAATTTATATTTAATGAACATTTTAAGTTTGGGAATTGTGAAGATAAAAATATTGGACCTTGTGAGAAAAGCTTTGTTCAGACTAGAGATAAAGTTTCGGCTTGGGTTAATAGAGAAAAAATTCTTGGTAGCGAGATTGAGTTAGGGATGTGTGGTAGTCAATACAAAACTGTTTATGGAGGTTATTATAAATTGAAGGATTTAAACCCACCAAGACCGATTTATAATAATAAGTCGAGTGTTTGCTTGGGTGTAAGGTTTGATGATAGGTGAGATATTGGGTTTATTACAATTTTGTAGTAATTTATAGTTTGATTGTGTTGAGAATAGATTTTTTTTATGGTTTTGTATAAAAAATTGTGGGTTTTAAAGAAATGTTTATTTTTATATAAATATTATGCGATGATTAAGTGATTTTATAGTTTAAACTTGAATATTTACGTCTAATTCTAAATCTTTCATATCAACTCCTTAAACTTATTCAAAAACCTTATCTAATTATAGATAATAAAAATGTCTAGATTCAGTATCTCTGATACATGCACTGTGGACATCTCTGTGGCCTACAGTGGAGGGATTAATAAAAATTTTGGGATAATCCTCCCTGGAGAAGGTCTTTATCTTCGCCAAGCTAAAGAATCCAGCAGAGAAATCTTCCAAAACAAATCTTTTGGCGTCTATTCTGAAACAAACAAAATCCGAATAATCAGCTTAGAAATCTCCAATCTAAAACAAAAAGATATTCTTTATAGTGAATTAACTCACGCCATTGCTGAAAGTAAAATCCTAGTGCCTAACGAAGTTTTACTAGGTATTCTCTATTATCAAGAGAACTTAGACGATCTGAAAACTATTTTTATAAACTTTATTGAGCTTCTAACAATGCCAGATTTATTTACTTTTAGCAAAATATCAGTCTGCTGTACTTCAGCCCAATATACAGACTTTGTGAGTATCCTAGTAAGCAAATATCCTTCTAAAAGGGAAATTTTTTACCTAAACACAAACATGAAACTTGATCTATACGACCGACTCAACTGTAAATCTTGTAGAGAAATCCCGTACAAAGCTTATTCAAGTAAATGTTGTACAAATATTTACTGTGAAAAATGCAAAGACTATAACAATTTTTGTTTTGATTGTGGGAAAAAAGACCCTGAGTTTATAGATGAGATTTTTGTCAATAGTTTTCTATGTGATATGCTTTATAAATGTAAATGTGAGGCTACAGTAAAATTCTCAGATATTTATAAGCATGTGATTGGATGTCAATATACTCTTTTTAAATGTAAAGAACAGAGATGTTTATTTGAAGGGACACAAGCTGAATTAGTTGTTCATGCTATTATAGAACATGGGAATATTTTACAGAATGAAATAAGAAATATGCAAGATCTTAGACTAGAAAACCCTATAAAGCATGAGTGTCCTAAATGTATGAGATTTGAATTTAATGATTTATATTGTAAACTGTGTGGCTTTCAACCGAATAGTTTTGCTGAGATTGTTGAAAAGCTTCGCATTTAGGATAATAGGTTTATTAACATTAGGATTGCGACTAAAATAAATTAGAATGCAAACATAGTTTACATAATTATCTAAACAAAAAGACTTGTAAGTTTCTTAAATTCCTTAGTCCTCCTATTAAACTTGCATATCCATCCAGGTTCTTCCCACCATACAAAATAAATTGAATCTTCATGACAAACTGGAGGACAATGGCTCCACCAGCTTTCTTTTCGAGGTAAAGTTATTTCTTCAACTACTCTTAAATCGGTTATGCTACAAACTTTTATTTTTTGACCTTGTATAACATAAATCAAATCTTCAATTGTAGCCATGCATCCACCTTCATCTTCTTTTAAATCAATTTTAGAGTTTTGTGTATCAAGTCCGGTTAGATATTGGCTACCTTTACCCATTGCAAATACTTTTTCTCCAACAACAACAGCTGCTGAGTCTCCTCTTGGGGTTTCTAAGTCATCTAAAGCTTGCCAAGTTGAAGTTTCTATAACGAACTTTTCGCATTCTTTCATCATAGATCCAAAAAATAACATATTTCGCATTCCTCCAACAATATACACACATCCATTGTTATATGCTATTCCATGTGAATGTCTTGGATGTATCATCCCTGGTAAGGATTTATATGTTTGGGTATAAGGGTTTAATAAATATGCTTCTTTTGATGATGTAGGGTGTCCACCTCCACAGTATAATATCTCCCCTGAAGGTAATTCAACCCACGCTGCATATTCTTTAAAAGATATACCAACTGGGAATGTCACCCACTGAGTGGTTTCTGTTTCAATGTCAAAAATAGCCATTTTTCGCGTCTTTTTCTTGAAAAACTTCAGAGTTTTCCGCCCTTCAGGTACTTTCGCTATAGTCAGCCGACTGATTGGCACTGAGTTAAACACACTTATACTAAAAACCACTTTACTTTCGAATTCACCACATGCAGCTATGTACGTTATGTTGTCTAAAACTTCACATTCATCTTTTTCTTTATCTTTAAAGGTTATTTGCACTTTGGTTGAGTCAACAGTGTAGTAGGATTCAATAATTTTATGGAGAGATTCTATGGAATCTGGTAAACGTTGGAGAAGGATTCCTTTTTTACCACTGAATAATAGCTTGAGTTTCTTATTTTCCATATATATAATATGCACTTATTATAATATCAAAACTTTAATTTCTTCTTTTTAAACTAGATTCTAAATAAAAAGCTAATAATCCACATCTAAAACCTTATAATAAAATCCTTTAACTCTTTATTTCCTCTAAACTTCAAAACCCAAAGCATTTTCCGCAAAAAAAAATCATCTGATCTCTAATTAATTACTATTTAGATTTATGAATCAGCCTGGTCGGATTAAACTTTACCTGATATCCTGTCAAATTCTGTTTCTTAAGTTCTTTTTTCTTAAAATGTTCTTCAATAACTTTATTATTAGCAATGCTGATTATATACTGTCCTTTCCAATACTTAACCATATTTAAAGAAGACAGTGTTTCCATCACATCATTTGGTGCAATACCAGTTTCATCAGTGATTTCTTTCAAACTTAAATTTCCTTTTTCTCTTATAAGCTGAAGTATTGTATCAGTCCAATAAGATTTATAAGAAATCCTACCCATATCTGAAAGTGGTCGTTCAGGAGTTCCAATTTTTTTTTCCCTTTTGCTAAGTTCATAGCTTAATGCAATTAAAAATTTCCCATAACCTTTTTGTTGATATGGGGGAAGGGTTAATATACAAGCTAAATTGTATTCATCATTGCCAATTTCTTTAGAAAAATAACCAACAATCCTTGAATATTTGCCTGAGTCTTCAGTGAGGACATAGAATTTAAAAGGTGGGACGTAATAATAAAGGGTTTTATGGTCGAGAAAAAGCTTGGCTAGTAAACAGAAGTTTTGGCAGTATAGTTTATGTTCGGAACCCATGATTTCATAGACAGAAATTGTTTTCACTTTGGGTATATCGACTTTATCTCTATATATAAGCTTGCCTACAGGACGGGTGTAGGGACATTTTTTTATGTGGGATTTATAGGTTACCCCATGTCTCATGTATTTAAGACAAAATTCACATATGTATAAGGTAGGGATATGAGGGTATTTGTAGAGATAAGGCGAGTAGTACCAAGGCTTAATTTCATATCTTCCTAATACAATTCGGTCTACGTTTCTAACTTTAGTGTTCTCCTCGTGTTCTTTTTCGAATTGGGCTAAACTCCCGCTCTCAAGGTCTTCGCATCGATCAGGATGAAGATCTTCCCTTTGACGTTTATTATATCGAGTTAAGATCGAGTTCTTTTTTTCTTCACTATCAGGGGGCATTATTGACAGTTTATCTTCAGTCACCCAGGCATCCAAGCGTTTATTAAACCCAAAATAATGAACGTAGTACTCTTTTTTGGTATCATCCCGTTCTTGGACTATTTCTCCAGGATCTATGTTTAGAATTACACTTTTTCCCATCGGTCCATTCACAAAGAACACGCGAACCAATTTTAATATCCATTATTAGATCTAAAAGCTTTACTTTTATAAGAGTTTTAGTTACTAAAATTATACAGTATTGAATAATAAGCAAAAAATGAAAAAAAATTGTATTAAATATCGCTTATTATTAATTTTCTATAAAAAAAGTGTTCTTAGTATTAATATCAATTAAAAATTATGTCTAAGTTCTTATAAAATCCAACATAATTTCATTCTATTCTCTAAAATCTTCAAACATATAATATCTTTATTCTCCCTTTATTTCTAATCTTAAACCCTCCTTTTTCACAAACTACTTCAAAAATCATAATTTATTATATTAATAATAATCAATTCAAATAATTCCCATAATGTTCATCATCCTTCAAAGAATTCTCCCCAGGGTACTCACATTCAGAATAAGTAAACCCATTTTCTTCCTTATTGCTTTGTACAAGAGCTTTCCAAGATCTAAAAATCGCTTTTGTGTACATAAGTGAAAAAAACAAATTCGTTCCTTTAAACTCAAGCGATTTCTCATTATTTAAATACTTTTGCCTATTAAAACTTCTAGTTTTCTTCAGTTCAGCAACTGATATTTTTTCTGTTTTATCAACAAGCATTCTTGATTCAACCGTATTTTTAAATCTTTTTCTATATAATTTCTTCAACACAATATATAACATATCATTATAATATATAAACCCATCATCATCCATATCTAATTGTAACCCAACCATATATTTCATTACCATATCTTGTGATATTTTACGATCATATCCTAATTCAGAACCTAATTCATACAAAAAATCAGGAAGGTCTCTATAATGAATTCTAATCCCATGATTGTGCATAGCGAAATCATCCCATATTTTTCTAAACCATTTTACGTGTTTATTAAAAAGCATAAGTGCGCTTTCTGGTTTATCTTCATATTCTTCATAGTTTTGAAGGATAACCATAATAAATAGATTCATAAGTAAAAATGATGTGATTGTAATAAAACTACAGAAATATAATAATGTTATTGGCTTACCAACAACTCTAGCACAATCATACATTAAAACATACCAGTCTTCTCCTGTTGACATTCTATATAAAGTAAGCATTGCACTATGAAAATTCTCGAAATTAAAACTATTGTTTATTTCACGGCCAGATACAACTTGATTGAATGAAAAAACCCCAAGGACGGAATACATGAAAAAAATTAACAATAAAAGTGATAAAACATTCAATATTGCTGGTAATGAGTAACTAATTATTGTGAGAATTTCTTCTAAAGATGCTAGAAATTTTATTACTCTTAGGACTCTTATGATACGGATTATTCTTATCAATCGGATTAGTTGGGATGTTGTTGTTACAGCTCCACCTGAAACTGAACCTACATTTTCTACAATCATCCCTACAATGCTTATCATAGCAGTTAATAAATCAAACTTATTCCAGCTACTTTTGATAAATCTTTTGAATCCCATTCCTAATATTTTCAGTATGATTTCTACTATAAAAATAGAGTTTAGGATGTAACTGGCGTATTTTAATGCGAGAATATTGGTTTCATTAGCATCTTTGAAGTAGGTAGACATTGTGACAAAGTTTAAGAAAATAAAAACCCCGATGATCCATTCGAATTTTTCTGAGGATGTTAAATAAAATATTTTTTTCCTGATAATATTTTCTGGAGGTTTGACTACTTCATTTTTTGGTTTTGATTTTACTGCTAGTCTTTGCATTTCAACCCATAACATTTGTTCTTTAGATAATCCTTGTGCTATAAATGAACTTTCTCTTAGTTTAGCTTCAGTGAATTTTTCAAATATAACAGCAATGAAAAGGTTGAGGAAAAAAAAACTCCCTAATAAAACATAAGCTATAAAATAATAAGCTGATGAAGGAGAAGCATTTATTTCTGGAGCCTCACCTTGAGCTACTGTATCCATACCTTTATGCATAATATCAGGCCAACCTTCTTCAGATGTTAAAATAAACAATGTTACACCAGCTTCAAAAATATTGTCGAAATTGTAGTCGTTATTAAGCCATGAATAACCTGAAGTCAAACATTGAGTCTCAGTAGTTATTAAAGGATTTGAGCAACTGTAAAGCATTCCGCCAAAAAGAGATACGCCGAGGATAGAAAAAATCAAACCAAATAAAACAAGGACACTAATAACATTGATAATTGATATAATAGATTCTATCATCGCCGTTACAACAATTTTCATTGACAAATTATGACTTAATAGCCTCAAGGGTCTAAAAGTTCTCAACAGCCTAAGTATTTTTATCGAGGGTACAGTAAAACTTGTCATAGACAAGTCAATAACACTAATAATAATAATAATAAAGTCAATCTTATTCCAATTATCTCTTAAATAAGTATCATCTTCAACAACAAATCCAACACTCACCGATTTAACCAAGAACTCAAAGCCAAAAATCACAGTAAAAGTTATATCCAAATACAAAGAAATCATCTGTTCAGTACTATCATTTGAATAATTAATAATATAAGTATCCCAAACAAGTTTAACACTATTACTAATAATAACCACAAGTATCACATATTCAAAATGCACTGAACTTGTAATATCAAAGCACATTTTCCTTATCTTACTATCTTTACTGAATAAAAAATAGCTCATCTCACATTTTATATTATAAAATTGTTGATCTCTAGTTTTATTTTGCTTGACCGTCATATCATCATCTTCTTCAGAGCTCTCAACATCAACCACAATTGATGGTTTTACCGATAATTTCCTTTCATTCTTAATAATATTTTCAGAATCTTCAGTAAAAGAGTCTAAAAGTATAGCTAAAAATAGATTCAACAATATAAAATTCCCTATAATAATCCAAATAATCAAAAAAATACATGAGAACTCCCCAGCAGAGCTCCTCATTCCATTATATAAAATTTCTTGCCAATTTTCTATAGTCAACAACTGCCAAATTGTAATAAAAGCTGATTGGAAATCATCAAAATTGGACCTTGGAAGACCTTCGTAAAAGTTGAATTTGCCGCCAAAGATCTGCACACCAAGTAAAGAGAATATTATAGAAAAAAGCAATAAAAGCATAAATAAATAAACAAGTTTAGACATAGATTTGCTGATTGCCCTTAAAATATGAGTCAAAGATTCAAGATATCTGAACATTTTGGCAACACGAAGGACTCGGAATAATCTGAAAATTCTTACTGCCCTAAAAGCTGAGATTTTAGAACTGTCTCCTGAGAGGAATACTATTTCGATTATACTTAAGATCACAACAATTAGGTCAAAAGTATTCATTTTGTCACGGATAAAAGAAAATAAACCGTTACCTATGAATTTTAGTAGGACTTCAAGGGAAAAAATTATTGTTAGGCTGAGGTTTAGGATATTTAATGTGCGGAGGGCGTTTGAAGAAATTCCGTAATGGTCTATTGAGAGGATGATTGTGTTTAGAATAACTATTGTTATCATGATTTTGTTGAAGAGTTTGGAGTTTACTAGAGATTTTATTGGGAAAGTTAGTTTTTGATAGAGGCCTATAACACCTTTTGACCAGACTCGATAACTTGCATAGTTGTATTTGCTGATCTCATAATTGCGACAATTTTTCACATCATATCCAGACCACTCGCCAATAACATTTTGACTCATTCGATACCTATTTTCCTCTTCCAAAATAAACTGTTTCACTGATAAAAATATTTCATAAAATGCACATTTCCTTCCTCTCCATTTACTAATCATACAATAAATATTGTAATCTGTGTCAAAATATTTCGCAATGTATTTTTTAATATTCAAATCTTTAGAATCTTCAAATATGCTTGTTTTGTCTAATAAATATATAAAAGAATATCCTGTATAATTATAAGCTGTAATCATTTCTAATCTTTTATTTGTGTCATTTATGTCTTGAGATGAGTCGCTTATGATGGTTTTTTCAGATGAAACTTGAATTTTGAAGTTTTTACTTGAGAGGCCATTTCTGAAGTTAGAAAGGAAACCGATTTTGATTCTGGCAGCAGTTTTCATGTAATTTGCTGTGATTTTTTTGGGGGTTTTTAAAGAGTTTCTTATAGGCCGCAGGGTTGTGTCGTCTAAGTCTTCGAAATGAGGTTCTTTGAGCACGCTTACTCGTCTGTTTTCGACTATACTGAAACTGGGTTTTTTATTGTTTGATATGACGATTGGGGTTTCAGTAGACTGCTTTTCTTGGTCTATTATTATCCCGAAAGGAGAGTTTTCTTGGTTATTTTTATTCTCTTCGCTTTCTTCACTTTCTTCACTTTTTTCTGAACTCTCATCGCTACTTTCAGAATCACTAATTTCTGAATCCTCTTTTCCTTGAGGTGCTAGGCTTAACAATTCCTGAATCTTTCTTATCCCTCCAAAATATTCACTCTGTTTTTTAAAATCAACCTCAACAAACGCATCTCCCCTCTTCAGCGCATAGTCCTTTAAAAGTTTTTCTTCATCCCACCTTTCCTCAACCCTCCTTTTAATTTTATTCATCGTCTTAGTAAAATTCGCTTTAATAATAGCCAAAGCTAAATCTACCAATATAAACGCCCCAATAAATGTCAAAGGTATAAAAAATATAAGTGAATACATACCAAAAGCATCCAAAGTATTTTCTAAAATCTGACTCCATCCTTCAAGTGTAATACATTGAAAAACAGCAATAAATGCATAAGCCACATTATCAAAATTTGTATTCCCATAATTTGGGTTATCCAAAGTATTCACACAAACAAAGCCTTCTCCACATCTTTTAGCCCCACAAATTTCTTGATTTAAAACCCCACTTTGTAAATCCATACAATTATAGCTTAAAAGACCCATAAATAATTGGACTCCACCAACAGCAAAAACAAAACTAAATAGCATAAGTAATATAAGAGAACTTACAAGTTTTGAAATCGAACCTAATAATGCTATAAAAATTATCCGAAGACCTTCTATTGAGGAAATACTTCTAAAAATTCGTAATATACGTAATGTCCTTACTGCGTATAGATTAAGAGAACTTGAGCTTAAAATGCTTAACCAACCTAGGATTAATAATATAAAATCTATAATGTTCCATATATCTCTTAAATAAGAGTTTTTAGGGCAGATTAGGCCAAGACCGATAATTTTTAAAGCGCATTCAAATGTGTAAATGAGCAAGAAACTTAGTTCGAATTCTGATAGATCTAAAACTGTGGCACTAAAATCTATAGCTATAATCATAGTATTAAACAAAATAACACATATAATAAAGTACTCAAAAAAAATACATCCAACAATCATCTTGCAGCACGTTTTAAAAGTAATCCATATTATCATCAGAGCTTTTCTTACATCTAAAAAAGGATAGTCATCAATAATATCTTCAACTTTTTCAAATGAATTTTTCTCACAGATGCTTACAAGATTTGTGGGTTCTTCTTTTGTACTTTTGCCTTTAATAATATCGAAAGTTGACATTTCATGAACTTTAAATTTGAACTTATTGAATTTCTTATTTCCTTTTGTATGCACAGATAAATGAGGAACTCCATGGTCTTGAAATTTTGATTTAGGATGATTGTCTATATAGTCTAAGTTTTGGCTTAAGGAAAAAGAGATATTTTCAGATTTATCATTATTGCTAAAGCTACTGTTTAAAGGGTCAGATTCAGAAAAGGAGAACTGTTGTTTTTGTTTTGTTTTGACTTGCTTGATATCATCAGACATCTATTAAATAATTTTTAATAAGGGATTCTGTTATGGAATTAGATTTATGGATGAGAATTTGTCGAAGATTAGTTGGAAGGTTGTAGGATTTTAGGTTGTCAGAGGAAAAAGTTGTAGAAGGGTGAGGATTATGATTATGGTTAAAGAGAAAATGTGGGTTTTATTATAGTTTTGTGATGTTTTAGGGCATCTATGTTTAAAATGTTGAATTTCTATAAGATTTGTTTGTTTTGAGTTTTAATATCAAAGAAATGCGGCTCGCTAATATTTTTATGTATTTTTAGTATATTTTTAAGGATTTTAGCTTTTAATTTGTTTTAGTCTGTGATGAAGGTAGCATATAGTTATACAAATTGAAAAAATTAGTTAATTATGATAACTGTAAATTTTAATCACTTTTAAAACAAAATTGCAAAATATTGTAAGTAAAAATGATTAACCCAAAATATTACTTTTATTAGTTACTATCTTAATTTTAAATTGAAACTTTTAAAATATTTTATTATCAATTTAAAACTCAAATTCATTCTCTTTTACCTAGAACTATTCCATGTTGTAATAATCGTAATTAATGATTTAAATATTTTTTTAGCATTTACAATTCTTAAACAACTTTTACAATAAACTTTACCTTTTTACTATGAATCAATTTTCTAAATCTTATCTAATACACATGATGAAAAACACCATTAAATATTTTAAAACATAAACTGAATTTTTTTAATAAATATACCAAATTAAAATCAAATCATGTATAAAAACCTTCAAAAATCTTTTGCCCCTAAAAAATATCATGAAATTCTTATGAATCCCTTTATAAACTTCTCTAAAAACAAAAATATCATATACAAAAAACCTGAAAAGCAGATTTCCTAACTCTAATTTTTACAAGTAAATTTTTATCATTTAATAGATTTGGTTATATGAAATTTATGGTTTTTTGCTTTTTTTTTGAGATACTAGGAGAAGATGTAATAAAATAAATGGATTTTAAAAGTTAATATTGGGTAAAATTGTCTTATTGGATCTAGATACAGTTTAAATTATTGTACTATTAATGATCATGCTCATTTTAGAGATGGAAGTATTATATTAGAAGTAACTAAACTTTATTGAAAGTGGTTTTATGATTGAACCTGGAAGTTTTGCTTCACAAGGAAAACTTATCTTACTAAAAGATTTAGGCAGAAAATCCAGTAAAAATGTAAAGCATTTATATGAGTATAAAGAGTTAAATTTTAGGGATATATTGTTTTTGGAGTTGAATAATTATGAGAAGTACTTAATTCAGTTTGAAGAGTTTGGGGATAATTATATGTATGACTATTAGGATAAGAGTTTACTAGTAAATTTAAAGTTTTAAAGTTTTTTTGGTTTGAAATGTAAAATTTTAAGTGGCTTGTATGATGAATAAGCAAAGAGAATTTGTAATAACTTAATGTTAGAATTTAATATAGGTTTATTATGGTTTTTAATTAGAAAGGATAAGATAGGTTAATGTTTTATTAAGGGGATTGTATGATGTAATAAGTAGGGGAAAGTAATTTTTGTGGAAAATTGGGTCAGTTATTAAATGAATTTTATTATATTACTGTTAGGATTATCTATTTTCTTATGTGAAAAGTTATCTCACAATAATCAAAATTTATAATTTAGAAAACAGTATTTATATTATTACAAAAAATAACTCAATTCTCTATATTTTTTCATGATATCTTACAACAAATTCCCTTCAAATCCTCTACAAAACAAACTTTCTCCAAGACATAAAAATCATACTAAAAACTACCTTCAAAAAAAAGCCATCCTTACAATTATTACTCAAAAACATTTGGTAGTAAGCACATATAAGGTCCTGTAATTTGTCTAAGTTCAACCTCACAGTTAATTTCATCTATTTCCGTATTTTCCTTCATATCCGCCAGCATCTTAGTCAATATCTTAGCGTCAATTTCGAATTTCAATGTTACATTTTTAGTCTGTCCTTCCAACACTTGAACATGTTCAGTTTTTCTATGCACAGACAAATGTGTCCCTTGACGAAATGTTGCATTACATCCAGTCACAGGACAACGATAAGGTTTTTCCCCTGTGTGTGTATAAATGTGCTCTTTAAGATTTTGTCGTGAAGCAAGACCTCTTTGACAGAAATTGCATTTGAATTTTTTTTCTTCGTTATGTAATGCTTGTATATGTCTTTTGAGAATACTATTATTCACGTAAGACTTCCCACAATTTGGATAGGAACATATGTAATATGCTTTCATTTTTTGGAATTAATATAAGCCATATTTTTTGTTTTAAATATGTAAGAGATAGTTAGTGTTTAGTAATTTCACACAAACTTCGACTTAATACTTTGATTATAGAGTCATTTAGGATAATAATTTTGATTTTAGGTTTATGGAGGTATGAATATTTTTGTGGTTATTTAGATGATTTTATGTTGTATGTAAGAAATAAGTTTTTTGGTTTTCGATTAAGATTGTCAGAAGCAAGATTTTGATAAGATTATGAAGATAGGGAATTAGGATAATTGGGGATTGGTGTTAGAAGATGATAGGTGGAATTTAGGGTTTAGGATAGAGTTATAGAAGACTTTAAGGGTTTTTTATTGAGGTAAGGATAGTATATAAAGGTTCTGATTATTAAAATAATGTATTATATGATGTTTTATAATAATTTATTATACAATAATATATCATATTCTTGTCTTTACAAAAAATATACACATCATTACTAACTATAACCAAAACAACTATTTATTATATAAAAACCTTATCTTTATATACATAATCCATATCCTGACTATATTTTTTAAAACTTTTACAATCCTTTTACGATATAAAACGTGTTTTGCTTACGAAATCATAAAATTCCTTTAAAATTGTATGAAAATTATACGCACTGTCTATTGCTTTATATAAAATCCTATTATATTCAGCAAATAAATGAAAGTCAAAATCGACAAATGGCTTGGCGTTGCAGCTTGGGCTTGGGATGTGCCTGACCCTCAATGCGTGATATGTTTGTTACCTTTTGAATCTCCTTGTCCTAATTGTAAAAACCCAGGAGACGATTGTGCACCTGTTGAAAGTGAATGTTCACATTATTATCATTTGCATTGCATTAGTAGGTGGACTGCTGAAGGTAAAGAAAATTGTCCATGTTGTAGGAAACCTTTTAGGATCAAGACTATAAGTAATGTTCAACAAATAAGGCATAAGTAATAAAAGTTTAGGGCTTATAGATTGTTTAGAAGTTTTTATGTTAAAAATTGTATTGATTTTGTAAAGTTAATGCTTTTTTATGAGTTTTTGTGAATGGGTAGATTAGGGTTTTATTTTTTTTGTATAGGAAGATATAGCTAAGCTGGCGGGTTATATTAATTGTTTGTTTTATTATTGGTTTTTGTGATTAGTTGATTGATTTGATGATAAAATTATCATGATTTATTTGTTAATATCGCATTTGAGGGTTTTGCTGGGTGTTTTGATAGTTTTTTAGTTTGGAAATTATAGGAATTATTTCAGGATTCAAATTTTATAAACCATATAGATTATATAATGAAATTAATAGTTAATATAGTTTTTATATATAAATAACCTTATCTAAATTTTAGCTAAAATATCTTTTTGCTGTTAAAAATATCATCATTCATTAATTTTTCTTATACACTACACTAAATCCTTAATAAAAATTCAAGTAATTTTCTACATATTCTATCAAACTCCTATTTTTCCACAGGATAACAAATAGAATTGTTTACACTTTTTCAAATATTTAACAATAAAAATAACACCTACAATAATAATACAAAATTAAGTAAATACAAGCTAACAAGAAATAAAAACCTAGCTTATATCATCATCAACAAAAAACTGACGTTAAAAAATACAGAAACGCATAAAAGTTCTAACTAAAAATCACAATACCATCTTATCAAAAATCCTAACAATAAAATTCATCATAAAAAAATCATTTCGCTTACAACTTTAAGCTAAAAACTATATCAAACCATAAATTCTATTCAAAAATCCAATTTCTTATAATCTTCACACACAATCCAATACAATAAAAAAATACACGGATTTTTATATATTTTTTATATTACAAACTAATGTATTTTATGTTGATCTGTTATATTAAAAATGTTTTTCTTACTGCTTCTAACTTTGGCTGTAGGGAAAAGTGTGAAAAATGCTATCGAGCTAAATAACGAATATCCAGCACAGTACTTGACAAAGTTCGGTGTGGACTTAGGAACAGGTAAATGGGAAATCAAAGCGAAACTCGTCAAAGGAATTAAGTCATACAAAAAAGACGTTCATTACGATGTCCCATTACTTCTCTTCAGAGACTCTGACTGGGACCCATCAATCTTCCAATGTAAAAACCATGAAAAAGCAGCCACAACTCTCTTAAGACTCCCAGCTGATGGTACATGGTCAGAAGTATTCACAGGAACTTTAGGTGAAGTTGAAGAACCTCATATTTGGTTTTTCGTATTAGCTGATTGTGAACGACAATTAGGCGAAACATCCAAATTACGTATTGAACTCAATATAAAAAGTGGTGATGAAAGCGAACTTCCTGTTGAAATGAAAGGTATGAAGCGTATCTATACAATAGTCTGCATCTTATTTACTTTACTCCTAGGAAGAAACATTCATCGTCTCTATAAACATTTCAATCAAGAAGAAGAAGTTGAAGCTATAATCGTCATGTTAAACATCGCTGTAGTCTGTGAATTCATCTCAATGATTTTCTATATTTTCCATATAACAGCTTATGAATCAAATGGCAAAGGTGTTGCAGCTTTTGAATTCTTTGGCAGTTCTGGGAATTTTATTAGTGATTTTATTATGATATTTTTATTGTTATTAGTAGCACAAGGATGGAGTATTACTTTTAGAGATTTCCCATCACCTGAAGTGTATATATCGGTTATGATTATATTAGGATTTTTGCATTTTATATTGTCAGCTATTGAAATGAGTTTTAGTGATGCATATTATTTGTTTAGCAATTATGATGGATTACTTGGATGGCTTATTTTTGTATCTAGGATTATTATGCTTATATGGCTATATTGGAATTTATCTGATATTCTTGATAGAGTTCCCCCTAACACAAACTTGTTTTTAAGACGTTTTGCCTTAGCTTCAGCAGCTTATATATTAGCTTTACCTGTTTTGATATTTATCGCTCAAGCATTACCTCCGTATAAAAGACAGAAGTTTATTGTGGGAAGCAATATTTTGTTGCAGGGACTTGCTATGTTTTTGCTTTCGTGGCTTTTTACTAGTAAAAATCAGTTTTATAAGATCTCTGTTGTTTCAGCCTCGATTTTGCCTGGGATGAAAAAACATGATTATTAATTAGCTTAGAAAATGCATAAAAAGATTTTTAGTGTGTTTGAATATAAAATATTAGTTATTTTTTGGTTTGGTTTGAAGATAAGTGCATGATGTGGATGTTATTGAAGAATAAGATTTAATTAATGTTGGTCGAGTATATGTTTTTGGTTTTGGTAGTTTATAGTAAAAAGATAGTGTTTAAAATCCAGAATGGTAAAAATTATATAAAGTTGATGTAGTATTATAGTAAAAAGATAGTGCTTAAAATCTAGAATGATGAAAATTATATAAAGTCGATATGGTATTGGTAAAAAGATAAGTTCCAGTAAGTTTTTTGTGTGTTATAATATGAAATTAGGATTTATTCTGTATGGATTAATCGTATCCGAAAATGCCATTATTATTTTATATATAAATCATATATAACCGCTGATTGA
Source organism: Stentor coeruleus (assembly GCA_001970955.1). Taxonomy (NCBI): domain Eukaryota; phylum Ciliophora; class Heterotrichea; order Heterotrichida; family Stentoridae; genus Stentor; species Stentor coeruleus. The sequence goes on along the minus strand of MPUH01000080.1, from coordinate 84,243 downwards.
TTATCGACTACTTTTATCATAATTCATCTTTTAACTATAATTTTTTACTTCAATACCTACACATATCTTTCCCCATTCTAAAGCCAAGCTTATTTTCTTAAAAAAAATAAACTTAATATCTTAAATCCACTACAAAGAATCCTCCAAACTTCCATTGCCAACAATCTACCAACCCTAAAAAAATCTTCCTACTCAAACGCACCTACCAATTCAATTAAAAACCAGCACAAAAATATTCTTTATTTATAAATGGACTATCACAAACGAAGTACTAGCTCAGATTCAGATTTAATGCTCACAAGTCGTTGTAGTACTCCCAGAGACCTTGAGAAGTTCGAAAGCCAAACTTCAACAATCGAAAGTGTAGGTTGTATTGTCGATATGACGAAGTATAAAAAAAATCTTACCATGGCGCTTCCTTCAAAAGAAGACTCTGTATGTTGGATTTCAAGTTTTCCTCAAGGAGATTATCATATAGACTGGGATGATACTTCAGCAGTACAAGAAAAAGCTACAAAAGAAGACCTTGAAGAATATTGTCAGAATATTTCTGCTCATTGCATAGTCTTATTCAAAAAAGTATTATATAATCAGATTAAACAATCAAAAAGGAAATTTCATATTGGTATTGTGTTATTGATATTAATCATTGCTATTATTGGAAGTTTTGGATATGTTTTTAGGTTCTATTGGGCTCCATTGATTGATATGTTTATTTTGATTTTTGGACTTTTTTTTTTGTATAATTTTATGAGAGGAAAACTTGAAGATATTACCGAGGATTTGAAAAAACATATTAAAGGATATAATTTAGAAACCAAGTCGATAAAAACTAAAGTTGGGAAGTATGGACGCTTTTTAAGTTTTAGGCTTATTTTAGCCCCGGTTGTGGGTGGTATTGTGCAAAAGACTGAGTGATTTAGTTAAGATATTTAAATTTCGCTTTATAGAATAGGATTGGTTATTTTTGGATAATGGAGATTTTAATGACTTTTCATTGTAGGACAAGATGATTTAATTAGGGATTCTGGATAATAGATTTGTTGTAAATGGTTGNTCATTGTAGGACAAGATGATTTAATTAGGGATTCTGGATAATAGATTTGTTGTAAATGGTTGCTTATATGATTTATTTTATTATGGAATGTAAAATATATTTTATTTGGGGTTTGTTACTTTTTAACTAGTTTTATAATATGCTTGTATATCTTTATGGACATGACTTGAGGATGATTATTAAGATTTATTAAGATGTAGTATATGACTTTTATAAAATAAGATTATACATAGATACTTATAAAAAATTATCTCTTTTTAATTGTAAATATTTTAATATGAGCTATGCTTGCGATTATCAAAAATTACATTTTTCGAACTAAAATTCGATTTTTGTAAGGAATTAAGTGAATTGAAATAATATAAATTATTATATAAGTTTATTTATGATAAATATATTAGCTTTAAGCTCCCTGTATTTTTATTAGTAATAGTTAGAAAGCTCTGATAAAAGTAGCATTTCGTCATCAATTTTAAGATTCAATATAAATGGATATTTGTCAAACAGATATAAGTAAAAACGTAACAAGGGAGATAGAAGAAATTGTTATAACAAGCCGTTCTGTATCTCCTAAGAACTTCATAGCACATCCTACTGATGACAATACCCATGAGGAGCTTAATGAGCTAGCCCGCCAGTTTGATGGAAGTAAATATAAATGCAATCTCACATTAGCACTTCCAACAAAGTTCAGTTCTGTATGTTGGATATCGAAATACCCTCAAGGTGAATATATTGTTGATTGGAAAACAACATCAGCAGTCTGTGAGACAATAACTAAAAAAGAACTTTCTGAGTATTGCGAGAAAATTTCAAACTACAGTCTAAGTACATTTGGTAAAGTAATTATTATTCAGATAAAAAGATCTAAGAAAATTTTTCATTTAGGACTTGTCGCTTTATTCTTAATAATTCTAATGACCCTTGGGATTATTTTGATATTTAAAGCTTATTGGTTAGCAATAATAGATTGTGGGCTTATAGTAACTTGGGTATTTTGTTGTTTTAATTACATCAGTAGAAAACTTGAAGCTATAACTAAAGATCTTAAAGCTTATATTAAGAAGCATAACCTTGAGTATAAACATATAAAAACGAAAATTGGGAAGTATGGCACATTTTTAAGCTTTAGACTAATGATATCCTAGACAGCATTTTTAAGTTTATAAATTAAGCTGTGAGAATAAGTCTCGATATTTTTGGATTTCAGCCCTTTTTGCTTTCAGCTCATTTTCTGTTTGCTCAACTGCAATTCTCACTTCACTATTCAACTTCGAGTAAGTCTGTTTCTGAGAATAGCAATTCTCAATCCTCCTATAAGTATCTTCAAGTTTTAGCCTAACCTGTATAATCTGCCCAATCCTTGTTTCTGGGCTGCTTTTTTTCTGATAGTTAATTGACTCAACAAAATCCACAAGTAAAATTTGAGCATCTTTATAGTTCATCTCTAACTCCGTTGTCATATTACTTATACTCCTAATAATCTCTTTTTCATCAGATGGTTTATCAATCTGTTCTCTCATAAGTGTCTCTTTTTCTGTCTGTAACTGCTCATTTTCTACTTTTAAAATCTCGAAAACATCATTAAGTTCCTGCATAGCGAATTCCCTGCTCTTTCCACAGCCCATTTTATAAATGGACACTTTGAAAAAACCAATTCAATATATCAACTCCTTCAGACATTATAAGATTTTATAAGGAGTTTATAAATTTTTTCGGCTGGCGATGAAGATTTTGTTGTAAATTTAATGGATTTTTTGATATGAGTTTAGAAATAGATGAGATGTTCAAGGTGTTGTGGAAAATATCATTAGGAGTTACTTTTAGTGAATGAAAATCTTGTATGATTAAGGGTTTAATGAAATTTTAACACTTTTTATGATTATATTAGCAAGATATACAGATATGGTGATATAAAATGCGACTTTTTTATTTTTTTTTGGATTTATTATGCTTTTAATATGTTATGATAATGTTTTAGGTAAGAAGCGGAATAGTTTTGGAGAAAATTTAGGATTTTATTAGGATTTTTTGAATGATTGGATTATTAAAGCTTTGGGGTATAAGATTTGGAGTATTGATTTTTTTTTAAACTTTTTTAAGCAAGGGAAATAGGGAAGTTTTTGTTTTGCTGTGCTCAGCAAAGATGGATATTAGGAAACAGAGCTGGTTAAGGAAGATTTTCCTATGTCATAGTGTTTTTGAGTATGATTTGTATTATAGTGATGAAGTTATTGATTTGATAGTGAAAAGAACTAGAGTGGATATATAAAGAATTTGAGTAGTAAAATAATGTATTTAAACTATTTTTTGTGTATAGAGGATTCTTGTTGGAAAGAGGTCGGAAATAGCTGAAAATTTATATCTTGCAATACTTAATTAGGTTTTATACCACGATTAAATCATCATAAAGATACTAAAATTATCCATTTCACCACAAAAATACGAATTTAACCTATTTAATTTCTTACCCATAAATATCTGATTTACCTTCTCAACCTCTATTTTCCACAAGTAATTCACTAATTTTATCTTACTCATCCTATATATATTAAATCCACTATCTGACCATAAATAAAATCTTTCATCTAAAAAATTCCCTACAAACAAAAGATTCCATAGTCACCTCATAGTAAACTACCAACTTATAGTAACATAAAATTCAAAGATTTTTCCCTATTAAACCAATTTTTATCAGATTAAAACTAAAACTATAAACCTTCATAGATAAATTTCTATAAAAATTTAGGAAATTTAATTTAAATACTAATAAATGGGTTATTTTTTAATCTTGGCTAGGATTTCTGAGATCGATTTTCTAAAATAGTCTCCAAAGTTGTTTGAAGTATCTTGTACCGGTTCTATTAATTGCCTTTCACTTTGATAAGAAATGTTATTAGGACTATGAACTAAGAGTCTTTTATTGAGTTTTCTTGGAAATTTTACTGAGAAATCATGAAAGTTAAAAGCTTCATTTGCTACACAAGATGAGTTCGGAGAATTAAGAGGTGAAAATGCTGGGGAGACCTGCGTGCTGGCAAGATTGCCTAAGCTAAACCCGTTTTCAATAAGACTTTCCCCTTTAAGTTGGCTGATATCCGGGACTGATTTTTTAGCAGGTTTCTGGCTTTCAGAGCGTTTATTTTTATGACTAGTCTCAAAATAATACCTTGATATTTTATCATTACTAGGCAAAAGATTGAAATCAAAGCTGGCAAAGTCTAAATCTTGTGCTTCTTCATCACTAAACAAAGGGACTTTTTTATCAGTAACAAGCCTATCAAAATGAGACTTCCTCAAATTTGGGACTAAAGGAGGTTTGATCATTTTAGCTTTATACTGATCCCAATTAATACTCTTACACCAAAAATGATCCTTTATATCTTGAGCACTATTAGAACCAAGACGATTATCTGGATTTTTAGTTAAAAGCCCAGCTAATATATTTTTACAGCTTGGGGTCAAGTATTCAGGTATATAAAGTTCTTCTTCTAAGATTTTTCTAAACATTTTTGATGGCTCTCTATCATAATAAGGAGGTAATCCTGTTAACATTTCATATAATAAAGCTCCTAAACAGTAATAGTCTACTGAATTACTATGACCTTTACCTTGGAGCATTTCTGGGCTCATGTACTCTGGTGAACCACAAAAACTCATTGAATTTTCATACATGTCAATTTTTGATAAGCCAAAATCTGTTAAACGAATATGCCCGTCAATGTCTATTACGATGTTCTCGGGTTTAAGGTCGCGGTATGCTATTTTTCTTGAGTGAAGAGCTTCGAGACCGAGGAGAATTTCAGCAAAGTAAAAGCGACATTGGTCTTCGGTAAAAATGTGGATGTTTCGAAGATGGTAATACAGCTCACCACCAGGATAGAAATCCATGACAAAATGAAGCTTATTTTTGGTTTGGAAAGCCCAATTTAATTTCGCTACAAACGGGCAATCAATTGTGGACAGGATTTCTTTTTCAGCTAACAAATGCTGTTGGAGTCTTTCTTTAATTATGACTTGTTTTTTTATTGATTTTAGTGCATAAATCATCCCTGTGTCTTTTTTGCGAACCTGCGTAACTATTGAGTATGCTCCTTCACCAATAACTTTTATTATCTCAAATGATTTAATGCCAACTTTTAAAGGAACTGAGGTGAAATATACTGGTAGAAGCTCTTGATCATTACAAAGTGGAAACAAGTTTTTTTCAGGCATAGAAAGCCAGTAGTCCAAAATTTCATTATTCTCTTTAGTTTTTAAACTTACAATAGGATGTTGTAGATTTTTGAATGCCTTATTCAAGTTTTCAATCAACTTTGATATCTTAGTCGCTTTAGGCATATCTTTCAATATATACACCGTGTTTTTTCTAATTATTTTCAACGATTTAATGAGCTTAGGAGAATCTGAAGTCACCGAAAGATCTTGTCCCATTTTAATAGCGATTATTTATAATACTTTTGACAGCTTTATTAAATTTAAACACATGAAATAAGCTATGTTCCAAATTTTCTTAGTATATAAACTAAGAGATTGTAATAATGGTTAAGATTTCAGATGTTCCATCGAAATATAGCTTGGAAAGCTTTGAGTATTTTATAAACAGAAACTTGCATAAAAATTTGGAAAAGGAACAAGAAGTAACACATAGGAATAAGGCACGTGTAGTAGAAATTTTATGTTCTCTTTCTGAAGCTCTCATCTGGAGTGAACAAAATCGCAGTAATCTCTTTGAATACTTCTCCACATCAAACCTTCCAAGTCTCTTAACACATATTCTTTGCCAACAACCAGAACGTGAAGTGATTCTTCAACTACTTCAATCCGCAACATTACTAATACATAATCTTACTCAAGAATCAACAAAAACTTTTCTGATCCGTAGCGAGTTTTATTCAGAACTCATATCCCAGCCTTTTGATTTTACTGATGAAGAAATCATAGAGAATTATTCATCTTTACTTAAAGGTCTTGCAGTAAATCTTTCTAGAAATCAATTACTTGAATGTGTATTAACAAAACATTATACACTGTTCACTGGTGCTATGATGTTTTTTAATTACCCAGAAAACCTTGTCAAGACCGCTTCAAGAGCTGTTGTGCTAAATATCCTCAAATGTAATTTTTATTTAGTAAATGATCAAGAAGTTAACTCCTTCATCTTAGAGTCAGGTTTTTTTTTCAATCTCGCCAATTCTCTCCGTGAGAGCATATGTACTTTAGGTAAGCTTAAAAACCCATCTATATCAAAACTTGAAGAGTCAGCCTATGATGTCCAAGATACAATTTACTTGATAAACGATATTATTTCACAAAACAACCAAGATTTTAATGAAAAAGCTTTAAATATGCTAAAAATTTTAGTAATATTTCAAGTACTTGCTGGAAGTATAGTTGCCATAAAACCTAACTCTCAGCATGTTCCAATACCAATAGCACTTTATGTATTAACACAGATAATGAATATTATAAAACACAATGAATTTTGTAGATTTTTAAGAGAAGTGCTTTTTGCTGTTGAAGTTCCAAGTAATTATGAAGTGAAAATGCAGGAAAATGGGTGTAGCGAGAAATCTTATGTGGAAGATGTGGATGAAATGAAACCAAATATGATTTATGATAATATTTTTCAGTTTTTAAGGTGTAGGGATGATAATTTGATTGCATTATCACTTAATTTGCTTATGACGTCAATTGTTAGATGTGAGGAAAAGGAAGAGTTGATAAGGCTTGGGATTCTACCTGGGGTGAAAGATGAAGTTTATTTAAAGTGGGTTAGTCTTTTAGGAGAAATTATTGGAGCCGATTACCAATTCCGATTCCTAACTTGCTATCTTGCTTGTAAATTACTTAAACTCCTTTACACCGAGTCAATCCTTCTAAGCAGCCAACTAACCCTACAAATAATGAAAAATGTCCTATCAAAACGTATAGACTGCCTTCTCCAAACATCGAATCGCCAAGAAAATCGGTCTTCATTTGGATCTTATTTCGAAAATGAATGGCGCTTCATAAAAAACCTAAACTGGTCCGAACAAGCAAATCTACCAATTCACTTCATAAGCCCATCTTTAGATGAATCTAGTCTCAACATCCCATTAGAAAATCGTAACTGTTTCTCAGATTCTGAATGTGTCATAACAGAAATCAGGCTTTTTTTCCTATACCGCGAACTTTTCCTACATCTTTACAAGTCTCGAATTCATGAAATCAACGAAAATCCTCTAAAAAACTATGAAAACTCTCTTGACATATCCAAACTTTACAAACTTGACGACAAAAACTTTGCCCAGAAAGCTAAAATCCGTGTACGATGCAAAGAAAAACGCGGCATGTCATCAAAACTCTTAATAAAAGACGAACATTTTTTCATACTTTTATCTTTAGATGAAAGAAATGCAGATTTCTATAGAATTGAATACTGTGTTGGGATGAACAGAATACAAATGACAGAAAATTCTGATCCTAAAATATTGATATTGAATTTATATGGGACAACAAAAATTGAATTGGTTTTTGATGAAACAATGGAGTGGCTATCTTTGAAGAATTTTTATGAGAAAATGTTGAGGAATTCTACGATGGTTGATTTGAAGAAAATACAGAGTTTTATAAATGAAAATAAGCATATGGTGAATAAAGTTGGATAATATAATAATTATTATAGAAGTAAAGTTTAGATATAAAAAAAAGTATTTATAAAAAGGAAAAATATAATAAAAGTATGTATTGAAAGAAAAGGAGTATAATAAATATACAATGGCTTATATAATTTTTCTAGATTTGCTTATAGAGCTTATTGTTTTTTTCATATAACTTGGCTGGCTTCTCCTTTCTGTATAGAATCCGTCGGCTAATCCGATTTTGTTTTCTTTCCATGCGTCTATTATAAGAGCGTAATTATTATATTCTGCAGCTTGTTTTTTGTTTGGAGTTTTTTGACGCTTATCTTGTCGAGACTCACGGTATGTATTTGAATCAATATGCTGGAAAGCTGATGAGTCTGATTCTTGGGTTTCAATTGTAACAATGCTTTTGTTTTTTCCATGTGAAGAATTTATTGGCTTTGTGTTCTCAATAAGCTCGTTATTTACGATCTGATTTGTAGGGTTTTCTTCCAAATTCATTTTAAGGAATTCAAAAGTTGTGTCTGGATGTAACGTATTCTTATCCTTATACACCTGAGGGGTAGCACTTCGAGATACAAGCTTGAAGGGTACCTTAGAATTGTCTCTAACGCTTTTCAGCTGCAAAAACTTATGTCTTTTATAACTGAGATTTTGTATTGATATAGGCATCAACTTATCTCCTGATACACTTCTTGAGCTTGTATGGCAATTCCTTGTTGACCTCGATAAGCATGGGACAATCTTAAGATCTTCAATAGACTCTGAGCATTGTAAGTTTTTCGATGCCCTAGGCTTGGGTGTGGCATGAGCTCTATACGAAGACATGCCAGCAGGTATTTTTTGATCTTTAGATATAGGTTTGATCCAAGAGTTTTCTTGAAGTTTTGTTTTTTCAGGTTGGGCTTTTAAAAATGTTTCTTTATCTACCGCCCACGCTGCTCCATATGCGAACTTTGGCTGAAAATTAGGTGAGAAATCGCTTGTTATTGATTTTCTATAGAAACTATCATCATCATTCCCAAAATACCTCAATGTTATATTATCTTTTGGCTTATAAATGTTATCCTTATGCTTAGGATCTTCAGGAGGTAAAAACAATGTTGATGAATATGTATATGAAGATCTCAAAGACCCTGATTCTCTTTGCAAATTCAAAACTTCTCTATTTGGTCGTGACTTGTGCATAGCGATTTCAGCTTGTTCAATAGTTGCATCAAAAACAGTACTTCGGCTTAGTCTAGCTTTGAAAGATCCAGTTTCACTAGAGGAGGTAAATTTTAAATCCATTTATTACGTTAGATAATAGAAGATTTGAAAGATTATGAATAAACTAAAGCTTTGAAAATGGATTTCGAAAATTATATTTTGGAGTATGAAGAGGGTTTTGATTGGTGTTAATTTTTGGATATTTTGATGATTGTTTAAAAAACTGAATTATGGGTTTGAGGAATTATATGTTTGGATGATGGACTTTGATAATAGGTTTAAAAGATTGTTTTATATGATTTATTTTGGGAGGAGGGTGAAAATATTGATTTAATGATGAAGGGAAAATTAATGAATGAAATTAAAGGTGAGGTTGAGTATAAGATAATTTTGATTGTGGGTAGATAATAAGATTTATAGGATAATTTAAGCTGTTATTATTTTTGATTAAAGAGTTCTAAATATGATATTCCAAACTAAATTTATATAAAGCATTACTTAATACTTTAGATTATATAAATCATCATATCTTATAATCAAATTTTTTTCAAAATTCAGCATTGAACATAAAATCCATAATAACTAATACTTCAAAAAATCATCAATCTTAAACTTTATCTTTAAAATCTCCCAGCACATCCAAAAAAATCCAAATCAAATTTCCTCTAAAAACAACAACTCTTCTATCATCTTGTAATAAATAATCTCCTAATCCCTTATCAAACAAAAAAAAGTTTTCTCCTATAATACACTTTTCCATACCTCTAAAAAAAACTAACTCTAAATTACTCAAACCTAATCTGCTATAAGAGCATATTATCATTAAATCAACCTATCTCTAATCTTTTGTAAACATCGCACAATAAATCTTCTTATTCAATATATTAGCTAGGGCAATTTTATCAAACTTTGCATCATTAAATTTATACCATTTATTCCATCTTTTGCAATAAGCATTATAATGTCCATAATTCAAAGATCCTTTATGTTCAGCAACACAAATTAACTGATACTTATCTTTTCCTTTATCATTATGCAAACTTAGATATTTATGAAATTTGCAATAATCATTTATTTTATATGCTCTAGGTTTTGATTTAAACCTTTTTAATTGTAGCACAAGAATTTCAGGGGTGCTAATAAACTGCAGTTTCTTTAAAGCACGTCGGGTTTTCTTACATGTATCACAGTAAAACTCTATTTCTTCATTTTTGGTAAAATTTTTAAGACTAGATTTCAGTGAACAGGAAAACTCAACAGAAACATCCCAAATCTCTTCAGTTTTAATGCTTTTATAGTCACAAACTACACAATTTATTGTACTTTTAATAGACCCTTTGAATAGATTTTCATATATACTTGGTTTTATAGGTGATTCATAGTCTAATTTACTAAGAAGGTATCTGAAAAACTCATTAAAATCATGTTGAGATGTTGATACAAAACTTTTAGACACCTCCTTCCAAAGCTCAGCAGGCTTAAAAATTTTATTATCATTTTCTGAAATCTCACATATAAGAGATTTTATATGAAATGTATATGGATGAATTTTTGAATCTAAATTGTATTGCAAATTCAAAAAATAATCAACAATTGGTTGTATTGATAATAAGCATTGAAGGGCAGCATTAAGATAACAATATAAACCAGGGTTTTCTAAGCCGAATTTTTTTTTCATTATTATATTTGATTGAATTGGGATTGTTTCTTTTTCTATTTCTGATAGTTTGATTTTTGTTGCTGGACAAATGCTTTCATCCATTAATGTTATAAACCCATAAGTTTGATGGTTAGAGTCTATATGTGAATCATCTGTATATACTGTATAGCTTTTTGTATGATTGTTTTTGGATGAACAGGCTCTTCGATGAAAAGAGGATTGTTGCTGTTCAATTTCACCTTCTGATAAATAGATTTCTTTTAAGTATTTGTATTGTTCTCGATTTATTAAGATAAAATCTATATCTTCATGTAAGTTTTCTTTAAGTTTCCCTTGTTTGTTAATTAGTTGTAATGTTTTTATTATGCCTGGATATTTCCCTCCGTTAACAAGATTTTTTTTAAGTTTTATATATTAGTTAAGGTATGCTATCCACATAAGATACCAGATTTTTTCTATACAAAGGTTTTTTTGTGAACTTTTCTGTCCTAATTGTTCAAAAATAGCAAATTCTTTCTTCCTCAGGGTTTCAAGTTGGGAAAAATTAGTTTCATCTGGGTTTAGAGGATTTTTTATAAACCCTTCTTTGTTTTCAATTATAGGTATCATACATCTTGTTCGGTGATAGTCTGGGAGTTTCTTTATGAGGTAAATCTTTTCGGTGACACTTTTTTGGTTATCTAAATAGTATGATAGCATAGTTAAATATTTTTTATAAGTATTTAATTTGTATCAAATAGTGAAATTATTAAAGTTACTGTGTATATTAAAAAAAATATCTATTTGAAGAAGTTTTATTGAAGATTTACTAGTTTGTTTAAGTATATGATAAAATTATTAGGTTGGAGAATATATGAAATGATTTGGTTTAGAGAAGATGGGTTGGATTAAATATAAAAAATTGAGCATTATATGAAAATGTTGAATGAAAAAGTAAGATTTCTGATTGATTGAGGTCGTGAAAAGATATAATGTGATATTTGTTATAAGATGATTATTGTGTTTTTATAATAGGATAATTAGGGATTATTTGTAATAGGATGATGACTAGGTGTTGGTTGAATTATTATGGAGTAACAATTTTGATTAGAAAAAGAATATTTTAATATAAAAGTTTGTGTATTGTTTAATTGGCTTTACTTAAAAATATATTGGAAAAAATGGAAATAGAATATGAAGATTAATTATTACATAAATGTCTTGTTGAGTATTCCAGTTATCTTTTTTTCAAAAAAAAAAATACTAAAAAGACAAATCATAAATCATTTTATATATTAAACCCATAAACATAGTAATATAAACTATACCATATCATTAAAACCTTAATATCTTAAACCAACTTACAAACTACATAAATTCTATGTTTTACTACATATAAAATCATATCATCCAAGTTTTATCTATATTTTTCCTATCCTAATAAAAATTTATATCAAAAAGCCCCAAATGCATCATAAACCCTTCACAAATTCCTTCAATTTTTTTTTTATAAAAATCCTCTGATCATCCATTCCAAACATCAAATTCCCATACTCATCCATAATAACCCTAAAATCAAAATCCCATTACCAAACACTATCTTTAAATTATCCACATAAATAAAAATTATATAAAAAAGGGGGATTATCTACATATAAATGGTTGAACCAGAAGCTAGTAACACATCATTCGCATTTAAATCTCCATCAAGTTATCTAGACTCCGATCTTGTCTATGAGCTTAAAAGACTTTTCAGTCTAGAAAACCTAGAAAAAGATTACTGTCTGGTCATGAGTATGAATCACGATCTTTGGGTTTCCCTTAACTTTTTACTAAATCTTGAGTCTATAAAAACTATCTGTAAAAGCGATCTCAACCTTTTGTGTGCCTGTTACCAAGCTGGTCTTGAATTAAGCAATGGTTTTGTTCGGAATAAAGTCGAAATTCCAAGAAAATCAGTTTATATTAATGATTGTGAAGCTTTTCAAGAAAAACTTCAGAGCATTAAATGTAAAAAAGCTACAAAAGAAGGTAAAAACTGGGTTTTGCACTTTTCAAGTGAATCAGAAGCATTGAATGCTTTAGATAATTTGAAAGTTTTAGACTATGATTGTGGCCTTGACTATGCAAATCCTTATGTTTACTTGCTTACAAGTGTTAATAATTATATGAAGGAGAATTCGTTTTATGTTATTAACAGTCTTTTTTTTAAAAGCGTGAAAAAAGTTATGGTTTATACTTTGGAGGATATGAAGGAAATGTATTCTAAAAGCAATGTGACTATGCCTAGGGAATTTAAGAAATTGGCAAGTATGAATGTGATTAAAAAACTCCCACGGGAAATTGAGATATTAACTAATTGATTTTTCTATATATAATAATGTTTTAGATATAATTGAAAGGTTAAAATGAATTTTTATATTTTTTTGTATGTCTGGCTGGGTTGTGGAATATGGAATAAATGGAAATGCTTGAGGATTAAGAGTTTTTTTATGTAATTTTACTATGTATTATTTATATTAAAATTATCGTGTTTGAGAAATATGTATTGTTGTCTATTATAATATTGACTAAGAAATTATTGTATTTAACCTAAACGATACCCTGTGCCTGTGAATGGTTGTGGCTGGGGTGGAGGAGGTTGCGATGAAGGCTGTCGTCGATCATACCAGTTCTGCATTACACCGTAACCTTCATATCCTACATTGCTCATTGACTCAATAAACAGTCCTTTAAACTCTCTATAAGCCAAAAACACATAATAAATAGCAACAAGATAAAATGGGAACTTAACCATGTATAACAAAACTAAGATAGCAAAATCATCTTCAGTTGGATTGTTGTCTGAAAAATAGTTACCCACAAGCATTATTGAAGTCATTAAGTCCATCATGCATAGTAAAATGTACATCACACACATACACCAACTTTTAGTCCAAATGACTAGGACAAAAATAAGAGCTGCTAATAAAAGCATAATTCCAGACCAAATATCAATAAACATAATGAAAATGCCTAGGCATACTTGAACTGCGCATAAGCCTTTCAATATACGGAGGAGTTTAACCATTTGGCAATTCGCAGTATCTGAGATGTCCGTTGGTAAGCATAATAACATATTTTATTTTATACATTCTAATATAATTAAGTAAACATTTTCGATAAACAAAGAAGATGTGGAGATTTATAAGATTATATGTGATTTTATTATATTTTGTGAATATAAGAGAACTAGAATAAGCTATTATATTAAAGAATCTGATATGCTAAATGCTAAACTATTATTAGTAAAAGTATATGATTCTTACTACTGAAGTTGCCAAGTATACGCATAAGACAATAATAAAGTTTGAGTCTTTTTCATTAAGTGGCCTAGGTTTATGGAAGAACACTTTAGATAATGCTATAGCTAGCCATAAAATCCCAATCATTGTACTTAAAAATCCTATTGCATTAGGAATCAAGTTACTTGTGAAGAAAATCCAATACCCAATTTTTCTTTTTGAGAAGTTGTTTTCCTCTAATGATCTAGTCACCCAGAAGTAACTAACATATATCATATAAACTAAAGGTAGTACATAAGGTGCCCAATAAAGAAACATGCCAAAGTTACTGATAAAAAAAATCACCATATCAAAGATCTCATAAAATAATGCAAAAATAACATAGAAAATATTGAAAATACCATATGGAAGGCCAAGGACAACAGACACAAGCAAATAGGCCAAAATGCTCGATGCTGCGATAAGGCGCTTTTTGAATGTTGAGTACTGTCGAGGCTTTATATAAGCTACAACATTAAGATCAGTAGTTTTTTGGCATGCAGATTCATATTCAACATCCCTTTCCAAAAATATTTTATCCAGATTCTCTTCTACAAGTACTAATAACATATGTTCTAAATCAGTCTTAAAAGCTTGGCATGCCACATTATAAAGTTCTTCTAAAGTTGAAGGTTTTTCTAGACTCACAGGTTTCTTTTTTTTCGAAGTCAAGTGAATCATAGTAAAAATTATATAAGCAAATATGAGTGGATAATTATATTAAGTTTTATTAATCAAATTCTATATATTAACCTGTACTTATAGTCATAGGTACAGCCATTAAATGCTTACTACTAGGTAAATCAGATATAGCTACTACTTTCCATTCATGTCTTATTATATTAAGTTCATCATCACTATTAATACTTTTAATATTCCCCAGATAGGCTCAAGTAAATCGTATGTCTCTGACTAAGTATTTATGTATGTTATTCTATCATTGTTTTCCTAATACAAAAATAACTTGTGGTACTAAAATACTTTGAATTTCTACCAATTTTCTGTGTAATCTGTAAGTAATAAATCGGCTTAAAAAATGTTAATTTTTCTTTATAATTATTAGGTTAGATGATAGTTTAAGAAATTTAACAGAAGATGAAGTCAATATAAGCAAGATAAGATAGAGGAAATAGAAAATCAGAGACAAGTCGCAAAAGATAAAAGCATTGAAAAAATCAAAAAGATAAAAGAAAACAGAAAAAATAGCACTAGGAGGAGTAGGTGTAGAGAAGAAAAAGAATTTGATAGATACGGAAGAAGACAAATAAAAGAAAAAGCAGGAGAAGAAATGGAAATAGACGAAAATGAAGATAAAATATTATTGCATCATCAAATTTATCAAATATAATATTAGAGCAATCTGATGTATAGGCTCAGAATACTAAAGATCCTATTGAAGCTTTGTTTAATTTAATATTTTTCATGTACATATTGCAGTACAAGTCTATAAAAATGAGCAATTGCTGAAACTGGATAATAAGGGTCAAGGACTTGCCAGAATGCAAGGAGAATAAGTATTTATCATAGAATATAATGCATTTTTTTAGAAATAGCCTATTAAAATTATGCTAAATAAGGTTAGATATTTCTTTTAAGATTAAATTTGAAATTTTTTTGAGAGGTAGATTAAGATATGCATTGAAAATGAATTATATATTAGACATAACTATGCTATTTGATTAAGGGGCTAGTATTACAATGAAATCTATATGCTAGTTTAAGTTTTTAAATTATTGTTAATAAGCCCCCATATAAAAACCATTTAATTATAAATCATGGAATCATCAATAGTAGCGATCTTACAAGAGATAAAAAATCTTACTACAAAAGTTGAAAAAGTTGATTCAAAAATCGACACCCTTGAAAAAGAAGTCAGCTTCCTTGGCAAAGGTTTTCAAGGCCTTGAAAATGAAGTCAAATTCCTTAGAAAAGAAATTAATGACCTCAATCAAGGGTTTGGAAACCTTTCGACCAAGGCAGAGGTTACTGGACCAGCTCTTGTTGAGATAGTCGGTGTTTTAGATAAACTAAACACCAATTCAATAAGAGCTGAGGAACAGATAAAAAGGTTGCTAGACAGGCATCCAAGGATTGATTAGTTTTTAACTTTTGTATAATTTTTACTGGTATAAACTTAGATATTTTTTTAAACAAACTATTTTCTTCAATCTTAAAATTTGATTGCAAATAATCAAAACCTTTCAGGCAAAAATATATCTTTGATGCAGACTTAAATATAAGTAATATAATCCTTCCCTCTATCTTCAGGGAGTCACTTTCTTGAGGCTTATAGTATGATCTTAAGATATGCTATTATGGTATCTTTGGGGGTAATTAAATAGAGCCAGAGGGCTGAAAACATGATTTTCCTCAGCGCTGTATTGAAGATTTGATACTAAAATTTGCTACCAGTGATTATATTATTTATCTTAATGATACTTTAAGCTTTGTTTATTAATTTTAGAAATCCTTAGCTTATGTTAGATGAATTAAACTAATATAATTTAGAGAGAGTATATTTAAAATATATATGTTGTAAAAAGTGAAATCATTATGTTCAGCATTAAATTTCTCGGGATAAGTAGTAAGTGTTTTGTTCAGTTCAATGATCAAAATACTGTGGGTATTAAGTAATTATGCTGCAGTTATTGATATATAGAATTAGTAAACTCTTTATTATGATTATTTGAACAAATATTAAAGCATTTTTCAGTTCAAAAATCAAAAGTAGCCTGTGCATTCAGTACTTATATCGTTATTTTGATGCAAGATGTATGCATCACAATGAAATCTATATTCTTCAATCCTAGAATTTGATTGCAAATAATCAAAACTTTTCAGGCAAAGCAAATATGAGTTGATAATTATATTAAGCTTTATTAATCAAATTCTATATATTAACCTGTACTTATAGCCATAGGTACAGCCATTAAATACTTACTACTAGGTAAATCAGATATAGCTACAACTTTCCATTCATGTTTTATCGTATTAAGCTCATCATCACTATTAGGACTTTTAATATTCCCAGATGGGCTCAAGTAAATCATATGTCTCTGACTAGGTATTTCGCTCAATGATGCGATTTTCTTTTTTTGAACAGAAGTTTTATTAACAAAATCTAAACCTTTATATTTGCATACAATAGCTTTGTATTTCATATGATGGGTGAAATCTTTATCAATGTTTTTACGGTTAACACATGGACTGATACTCGCTAAACGATGGGCCATATTCCGGTTTTCCATGTAAATTTTTTTCTCAAAGTGTTTTCTCTGAGTTAAATTTATGCTTTTTGGAAAATTGTTAGTAAGTGGAGAAGGATCTTTGCTTAGGCTTTTAAGGTTTTTAGGTTTTTTTGGTAATATTATATATATAAGTCGGTCTAAAAGAGACTGATTTTTTCTAATAATCTCATCAGTTTGATATTTACTTGGACTATGATTAGGTCTCATATAGTAAGTATCTGGTGTTGAGCAGTCTAATAGACGTGATTTTTTGTTTTTTATCCCTTCAAGAGCTTTAAGATGCATTTTCATTGCGTGATTTTGGAATTTCAGCTTGTGTGGGTCTTTCATTATATATTTAGGTCCTTTCATTTTTTATAACTGCATTTTTTAGAGTTATTGATTAAAAAGTTGAGAAGATAGGATTATGTGAAGATAAAGACTTGTTAGATTTTTGTGATGATAATAAGGTTTATTTCAAAAATGATTGGGTATAGTAATTTTCATATATAGAGATGATTCAAATTACAGATTAAATTACCCAGTTGTTTAAGAAGTATTATTAGTTTATATAGGAAATGTTTATATTAAAAAATATAAGAAAGTTTCTAATACCTTAGGAAGGAAATAAGGGAAATTTTTGGATAATAATATATGAAGTATAATGATTTTAGATGGAAATGCTTATTGGAATTTTAATTAAAATATGTATTTCAGGATGAATTTAAAATGGGATAGGCCTTTAAATTATTCATCCTGAGTACCAAAAATAAAAACTTTAGATATTCAATGAAAAAATGCAGACTAATAGTATAAAATTTTGGATAGAGTATTATTTAATCATACTCATGTGGGCTAATACAAAGAGAATTCATAATTTTTAAAACTAATGCTTATTTTTTAAGATATCGCCAAAATATTCTTCAACACCACCATAAATGCTACCACATCTTCCAAGAACAAGAATATCTTGAGATTTACCTAATAGAAGTGGCTCCATTTTGTCATCAATTTTAGCCTCATTATATTGTTTTATAAATGCTTCAATCTCATTAGGAAACTCTCCTTTGACTAAATACTCTGATTGCTTAGAATAAATCATATTTTGCCCTTCCCCAAAAAGTATTTTTTCTAAGTATTTTCCTCCTTCTTGAGGTTTTGAAGAATCAAGCTCAGGACTTATTCTTCTATTTGACTCCTCTACACTTCTAAATCCAGCTCTCTGCAAAAAATTACCTAGTTCATGAAGGTAAATAATAAAATAGCCTCCAAACTTATGATCTTTAGTAAATTCAATTTCTTCAAAAATCTTTATTGAAATCAATTGAGTCTTAAGAGTTATATCTGATATTTTTTTAGGGAATGTCATAAAATAAATGGTAGGAGTTATGTTTCTAAGTATTTCTTCCAGGGATAAGCTTGATCTATTGAATCTTTGAAGTACTTCTACAATAGGAGATTTTAAAGCTAAAGTTATAAATTTTTCACTTTCTTCAAGGCTTATTTTTTGATATTGAAGTTTATACATATCTTTTAAAAAATATTGTAATAATGGTTGTTGAAGATTATAATCAGAAATATGGCAGAGATTTTCAAGAACGGTTTGGCTTATATGAATAGGAAGGTTTTTGAGAAAATAATATGCTTTTGAAAAATTTAACCCTTTATGTTTTTTCCCTGCATTCGATTTCAAGAGTTCATAACTAGCATAATCCTTTAGAATCATTAAAAGCTTGTTTATTATATAAGCAAACATTGTATCAAAATCTATGTAAATCAAATTCTCATAAGATAAAGTAATCGAATAATTTAAAAAATCAATTGTAGCTTGCTTCATTAAAGCCTCACAGTCATTTTCTATAATTGCTTTATCAATTTTTAAGGTAATAAGGTTATGATTTCCGAAATTAGCATCGAAATCATCAGGATTTTCAGGAATGACTAAAATATTTTTAATATCTTTATCTAAAATGATACACAAATTTTCTATTTTCGAAATTTCCATGTATTTCAGAGTTAGTTCTTGAAATAGGCTCAGTGAGCTACTTTTTATTTCTTCGCTTAGTTTTGACTTATTTATCAAGGCAGCTAGTGCTTGGCCCAAATTTTTTATGAATGATTTTTTCGATTGCTTACAAAAATCAAATAATTCTATAGCTGTTAATTTTATTTCTTCCAAATCAAGGTATTCATTATTTCCTATAATATGCATAAGATAATTTAGAGCATTTCTAGCATGTATATAGCTTTCAAAACAATCACTATCAAATAATAATTTTAAAAATTCTGGATTGCTTTCTATAACTTTATAAAATAATCTAAAATCTAATGATGAGAACTCTAAATCAAAAGTTTTAATCTTGAACTCTCTTTTGATTTTTTTAATCTCAGCTTCAAAAAGCTCCTTAGGAATTTTATTTTTAAGAATATTTAAACAAGTAAGTTTATCTTCAATATAAACATCACTGAAATTTGAGTTCCTTAAAGAAAAAATTTTTTCGATTGCGAATACAAAAATCGAATCATTTTTCAATAATTTTTTTAAATAGTCTTCTTTGCTTATGCCTGATCCTATAACTTTTTTGATTCTATCCAATTCAGATTGTTGTAAATTTTGGCGTATAGTATTGTTGAGTATTTCAAGATAACTATAAAGATCGGATTCCATATTAGATTGAGCTGATTTTTACTATCCCCCACTTCTATTTAAAAAATGATTATTAATCTTAATGTTTAGATTAATTGGAAAGAGTTTTTAAGTTAAGATTTCTAATAAAACTCATAAATTCCAAATCTTGTCTTTAATAGCTTCTTATTTATCCTATTTATAATCTATAAGTTCTCTTAAGATAAAAAGCACGTCTCGCTAACTAATTTGCAAAAGAAATCTATCATGTATTTGTTGATCTTAAACCCGAATCAAGCAAAAAATCTTCTTATACAATCCAAAAAATATTTATTAGAAATATCTCAACACCCTAACACCTAAAAAAAATCGCACAACCCTAACCCCAACACCTTGACCTAACCTTCTCCCATAAACCTACACAACCTTCTCAAATAAACACATAATCTTAATTTTTGCAGCATAAACCTCTCCTATTCTGATTATTCCCCTTTTTTCCAATCTTAATCCCAACACTTGTAGACTGTGGATCAATCTTTCTATTTTCAATCATATTCAACACCTCTTTAACCGGATTAATAAAAGTTTTATTAACATTCAAAGCAGTCTAGCTGATGTTTCAATATACATAATCTTATTTTGTATAGCAAAATTTTCAATATCATCCTGACTTATTACCCTATGTGATTCTAAATCAACTTTATTTGCCACCAATATAATAACCATGTTAGGATTTCCATTCAGTTTAGTTTCCTCAAGCCATTTGCTTAAGTTAATAAAAGTATCTTTTCTTGTTATATTAAAAGCTAATAAAGCAACAGCTGCACCTCTATATAACCATAGGTTATGCTTCGAAAACTTTCTTGACCTGCTATATCCTGTTGGCCCTGCTTCCGCTTTTCAAAATCTTTATAGTAAGATATTTTACTCAAATCAAATTAGAAATATTCAAATATACTTTAATAAATGGCAAGCAAGTACAGAAAACGTTATACAGTTCCAGACGGCTTTAATCAAATCCTCGAAGATCTTAGCCGGGAGATTTTGCGTGAGCAGCCACGAAACATAGTCCATTTTGCAGCGAGGTATTTCAAATCTAAAGCTAAAAATGAACCTTTTGTATGGGAAGATCCAAATCCAAGAGGTCCAAAGCCTTGTGATTACAATAAACGTATTCAAACAACTTCTAGTGATAAATCCCAATTGGACTAATAGACATTAATAATTACTCTCAATGGGTGTCTTTGCTTAATAAATATGGGGAAAGTACATGGTGGTTTGGCCAGAGCTGGCAAAGTGAGAAACCAAACTCCTAAGGTCCCAAAGGCTGATAGAAAAAAGAAAAGACTACAAGGCAGAGCTAAGAAACGTTTACTATATAATACAAGATTCCTTAACATTGTCAAGGGTCCAGGTGGAAAGAAGAAGGGACCAAATTCACAAGCTAAGTAAGGATTAGTATTTTGGTAGAGAATTGTTTTATGATAATATGTATATATGATGTTATTAGGTATATAAGATATGAATATACAAACAATTAGTGACACATTCTTTATAGGATAACTATTTTCCTTACACTCCATTCATCTCTATATCGAATCAAATCTGGGAAAACCACATATTAATTGGGCTATTATGCTAATTGCTTCCCCTTATATTAGGGTTAAAGGTGAATTTCATTTTTATATTATACTAAATGATAATATTTAGGTCGTCAAATATTTATAATCTTGTCTGTCTCGATCTGATTTATACATTAATTATGGCCCATAGTAAATTTAAAATATTCCATCATAAATGTCCATCAAAAGGGAAAAAAGTGAACTTGAAGGTATCCTCTTCAAAGTTTTCATGAACTACTCCGTCTTTGGTGCAAGGTACAATATGAACTACCTCAGAGTACAAAAATTTATCTCTATGTGTGTAGATGCAGGTTTGATTGATTCAAAAATCACCCCTCAAAGTCTAGATCTTCTTTTCAGAAAAGTAAACAATAGAAACCCAAACATGACTTTTCCCACTTTTCTAGAAATCACTTTAAAACTTGCAGAAATGCGAGATCCTATGGGTTTTAGAAAAAATCCAGTTGAAGTTTATAGTCAACTTATAACCCAAAACTTTTTACCCCTTGCTGGACTTTTACAAGAAAAAAGAGAAGAAGTTACTGATGATTCTTTAGTTATTTCTGAAGACTGCAAATTAATTATGCACAGCATTTTTAAAGGTCTTAAATATATTTATGTAAGGAATTTTCCTTGGGAATTAAAACCAAGTGAAGATGTTTCAACCCAATCTCAGAAAAGTCTTGAACTGCTATTTAGAGAATTTGATATATACCCAGCACTTATGACTAAAAATAAAGTTCATGCTATATGGCGTGATATTGTTATAATGCAAAGTAATAAATTCCCCCCAGCTTTAAGTTTGTTACCTGAAGGCATTGAGGATCGTGGTGAATGTTTAACTTTATCGAAGTTTGTGTTGCTTATATACTTGTGTTCGATTTTTGGGTATCAGGATTCACACACTGCTGCATCTTCGAATTCAGAAAAACTACTGATATTGTTAGAAAGAATTGAGTTGTCAAGGTCAGACCCGATTTCTATATCGAATTCTTTACTACCTCCTGAAGATGTGATCCAGATCATTTTGGATCATGAGCCTAGTGAAGCTTCGGTTTTGGATATTGATGATGATAATGTATCAGTTATCAGCTTAGATCAAGAAGGAGCATTGGTAGCTGATAAGTATCTTACAAGACTTCAGAGCATATTCCAAGTTTACTGTGCTTATGGAGATCCTTTAAACATCAAACGTATGAAAAGTTCTAATCTATTAAAACTACTCAAAAACGCTGGGGTTATCGGAGATGCTTGGGCAACTTCCAGCATCGACAGTGCCTCAAGTCGAAAAAGTCAGCAACCCGGGCTTATCTCAGCAGTCGAAGTAGATCTTATTTTCTCAAGGCTTACTGGTATTAAAAAGCAAATGAGTAAAACCAAGAAAATCACCGCAAGTATCGAATTCCAAAAATTCCTCAAAACCTTAGAACTAATCTCTAGAAAAGTCTTCCCAGAAATACCATTACAAGAAAAACTCAATAAACTTCTTGAAGATTATATAATGAAACTAGCTGATCAACTATCAGAAGAAAGAGCCACAAACTCAAAAATCATTCAAGAAATAATGGAAGAATTCAAAAACGACGATGTAATAGAATGCTTAAGCTTAGTTCAAAGATCAATATTTTATTACTACAAAGCATATGCTGGAGTAAACTACGAGATGAATTTCCATGGGTTTATAAAATTCTGCAAAGACTTTGAAATCTTCCCTGATATTGTTACAAAAAGCAAACTTTTAAGAATATTCAAAACCCTTGCGGGGATAACATCAGAAAACCTTGATGTTAGTGTTCAATCATATACTTCATTAGATGAAAATATTCCTATTAATGAAGATACTATTGATGATAAATTGTTTGTTGAAGCTTTAGCTTTGATATCTGCTGAGATTAATTATGTTGACCCAAACCCTGGCCCTGTTGCTAAGATTTGTTGGTTTATTGAAAGGCTTAGTCAAAGTGATGGACCTGAAAAAGTTGTCAAGAAAATGGGTCATAATAGAACTACTACTGGTGATGGGCCAGACCTTGTAGCTTTATTAAAGGTGAAGTACCCTGATATACTTGACCATACTGAAGCTAGAAGACCTACATTCCAAGACTTGGCATTTTTAGTTCCTATTTCTTAATAACTAGTATTAAATGCTTTTATGACTTAGTTTTTTTAATTAGAGATCGTTACTAAAAAGTTTACTTTTGGGTTTATCTTCTTCTTTTATATGGGTTTCTGGATGCTTTTTTATAGACTCGCTAGGATTTGCTTCGTTTTTTCCTGGGTTCAGAGGATTTTCTTGTTCTTTTTTTGGGTTTTCTTCGTTTTTCCCTGGGTTTAGAGGATTTTCTTGTTCTTTTTTTGGGTTTTCAGTCTTTGGGTTTGTGTTTCTTTTTTTGTATTTCTCGAAAAGATCCTTGCGTTTGTTGGAGAGGATTTCATCTGGGTCTTTGCCTTCTTTTGCCATGTTTTCTTTGAGGGATTTAATGGCTTGGTCTTTATGTTTTGGGTCGCCTATGTATTTAATCCCACCTTCAGAATTTAATACTTCTTTTCTCATTGCCCTGTGCTCTTCAGAGATTTTTAGGTCATCTTCGGTTTGATATTCATCTAGAAACACCTTTAAATAATCTTCGTATTCAGTCCAGGTCCCGTTTTTTAAGAAAAATCTTGCCTTGTCTACAGCTTCAAATGTTGCATTTTGCCGGCAATAGTCTATCAAGTCAGAGAAGATTTTGTTTTCAAATTTTTTCCTATCGAATTGAGGCTTTTCGTCAACAAGCAGTTTTACCACTTCGAAATCATTTTTGAATAGATCGATGACGATTTTTGTACAACCTCGAGCTATTTCGATTTCTTCTTCGGTATAAGCTGAAACATAAGCTAAAAGCAATGCCCAAAACATATTTTATTATCGAATTAATTGATTTATGATGATATTTTGACATGAGGGAATTGTCGTCTTTGATATTTATGATAAAGTACGATGTGATATTATTTATATAGAAAATTCATATAATTTCTTGAGTATTTATACAACAAAATTATTTATAATCACAAATTCAGTAAACCATTATTTGTATTACAGTGAAATAATCTCTGATAAAAAATATAATTCCCTTTAAATTCCTTTTAATCATAATCCAAACTAAAAAACCCATAACAACATACATATCTAACTAAAAAAATACATCTTTTGTCCTTATCTTCCAATACTTTTCCCACATCATTTGACACAGCCCATCCAAAACCTATCACAATATTCACATTTCCAATAAAACATTTAATAATAAGTGATAAAAATGCACTCAAGTCTCTTTGGAAGCTTTCGAATCAACGAAGAAAAGCCTAAAACTCGGAGCAAAAGCATAACAATGCTCAAAACCTGTAAGTCAAAAACAATCAACCTTCAACACCACAATTCAAAAGCTAACATAATATCTCGTATCTACACCCAAGAAGCATCTCCAGGGCTTTTGTCAAAAAATATAATCGACTCAATATCCCCAAAGCATTTAAACATAAGTAAAATAAGCATAACAACTAAAGCACAGAAGATTCACAAAACTCCACAGCGTTCTTTTGTATCTGCAAAAAATGAAGTTAACTTCAAAAAGAACAAATCCAAAAAAAGAAGCATTATTGCCTCTGATAGGAAAAAAACTCTTATTTTATATCAACCTTCTATTTGTATTGAAGAGCCAACATGTTCTACTTTAAACACAAATTATACCCCAGCCACATGTAAATCAGCAGTTTATAGTGAGGGTTCAAAATATAAGTCGAAGTTTTTATCGATTAGCCATGTAGAAAATCCTTCTAATAATATGTCCTTCCATTCACATGATTCTGCAAATAATGAGTTTAGAAATAAAGTGAAAGGTTTGTTTATAAGTTTCAAAAACTCACATATAGGAATATTGAAAAAGTATCGTAAGGTGTAAAAGATAATATAAGTTTAAATAAAAAGGTTTTTTATGAGTTTGAAGGACGAATAGGTAGAAATAGATGATTAGGGTAAAAAGTTTATATAATATGCTAAGATTAGGATTTTTTTTTGGGTGTTAAGGTGTTAGGATTAGAGTTTTGATTTGAGATTTTTTAAGAATTAGGATTCTAATACTATCCTTTTCATCATCTTTAAACCTATTATACTTAATCAAATAAATCTTAAAAACCACAAAATTTTTATTATCATTTATATCAATAGTCCTAATATTTATATACAATTAATATACATTATAACTAAAACTAATTTCCAATCCCATTATATTTTCTATATATTCCTATTTCCTCTGCATATCCATAAATATTATTTTTTTCCCACAACAGTTAAAATAAATCTATTTATTTCATATATATTTTAATTAACGGTCACTCTTACGGTCTCCAAAGTTTTACAGACCTTTCACGAAAATAATCCGCAAATCCATTCTCAGTGTTCATTGACGACAATTTATTCATCTGTGCTCTTTTCTCATCTAAATAGCTTTTCATAGACTTTTCATAATATCCAACTTTAGGTGGAGTTTCGAATTCTGTTGTTAAACTTCGATTTACCCTTCTTATATCAGAAGGTCTTTCAACTTGGTTTTCAATTTCACATTTACCTTGTATTTCATTATCATAATTTGAGATGTATTTAACTTTTATAAGATCTTTGGCAAAAGCAACACGAGCTTTTTTAGGTGAACTTGAACTACTTCTTAGACAGGACTGAGGTCTAGATTTGTTTGTGTTTTTTTCTTCTAAGACCTTATCTTCTAGTTGGGATTTAAGTTGAGAATTTTCTCGTTTGAGGTTCTCGATTTGTTGCTCTTGGGAACTGTTTTTCGCTTGCAAGTCACGGATTTGCTGTTTGAGTAAGTCGATTGTCCTTTCATAGTTGCTTGCCATAGAACTTTCTTGTAAGGATTCAGAAGTATATTCACGAAGCTTACTTGTACTAGCTGGACGTGTGTACTCGAATCTACTCGGTGTGACCTTTTGGTATTGAAATTCTCCTGTGTTTCGATTTTTTTCTTTCTCTATTCGCAGAATGTTGTTCTTGATCTCTTCGAACTTGTTTTTAAGCATCGTTATTGACTCAAAAGCTTCTACCGACTTCATTTTAAAAATATGGTGGTTTATAAATGCCATGAGATATCAATAGGACTACAAAATAAAAAAACCTTATTTAGATAAAGAAAGATATGGTTTAGGTTTAAATTTTATAAAAATACTTAAAAGGTATCTTTATATTTAACTTTGTCTGTTAAAGATAAATAAAATTTTTTAAGTAGATTAAAATGGTAGCTGAGAATGGATAATAGGATTTTTTTTTTCATATAAAAGATATGCTAAAAAAAGATACTGTATTTTAGACAAATTGTATAAAAGTATATATAAATAATTTTTGGGAATTGCATTAAGAATTTATTTGAGGATACTTTTTTTCATTTAAATTCAGATATAAGGTATTATAATTTTGTTTAAGTTTTATTATATTAGAGAAATACTTATAATTTATGGTGGTTGTTAAGGCTGTTATAGGGATTTTTTGTTGTTTAAAAGAAGTAGTGTAGAAAAAATAAATTAAATATTTTTTGATATATGCTGTAATGCTTCATATTGAATTGATTTAAAATAAGAAACTTTTCTAGACTATAATAATTATTAGAAATATTCGTTGATTATTGTTGCTTATCTTAGCATGTTGATCATTGAAACAAAGCTATTTGATTATTGATAATGAAAATGTAATATTTCTATCATTTACAATAATTAACTTATTAATTTAGCTTCATTTTGACTACTATCCTTCTTATAAATATCTTATTATTATATCTATACACTCTTATAGAATACATTATTTAATTATCTTCAAACTATATTCATCATAAAAATTTCCCCCATAAATTACCTAATAAAATTGTATATATATTTGAATAATAAAATCATTTTCATATAAAAATTTTCATTTTCCTCCACAACTCACACAATTTTCACTTTTAATCATTAAATTTCACTTACCTTTATATATAAAAAAAACACATAAATTTTAACTTTTTTCATATCCAGTCCCGCGCTTTCACCCAACNTCTTATTATTATATCTATACACTCTTATAGAATACATTATTTAATTATCTTCAAACTATATTCATCATAAAAATTTCCCCCATAAATTACCTAATAAAATTGTATATATATTTGAATAATAAAATCATTTTCATATAAAAATTTTCATTTTCCTCCACAACTCACACAATTTTCACTTTTTTCATATCCAGTCCCGCGCTTTCACCCAACGTCTTAACAAATTACACCTTCTATACAAAATCTTAATCAATGCCTTTATTAGCAACTCTAATTATCTAAAATGAGACGCCAAAGATATTCACTATGCAGTACATAGAGTTGTTTTCACACTTAATGGCAACACTTCCATCGACATTGCTATCCCAATAGCAAGTTGTGCTTATATGCATGCCTGCATCTCCTTTCTGTAAGATGACACACGACACACAAAATTTGAAGTTTGTGCTCATAGTCTTAAGGGTCTTGACAATATCTTCAGACAGCGAAGCAGTCCAATTTTGTACTTCGTCTTGGTTGTATTCCTTATTACTCAGAAAACTGTTAACTAACTTATTAACAGCAGTGGCAACATCTTCTTTCAACACCGCGAAGGACTCGTGCTGCATATTATTATAGCCATATATCGTCAATTCTAATATGGCAAAAAGTAAAAATATATACTCAGTCATTCTAATAATAAAATTTTATTTACAAAAATCATTTATGTAATGCTAAACATGTATCACGTGCTGATATCAATTCTGCTAATATAGATGATGAACTAAGTCTTTTATGTGGATTATAATCACAAGATCGTTCTATGATTTTGACAATATCACTAGGTATAGAGTTTGGTATAGGAATAGGTCGTTTATTGAAAAGTTCATAGTAAATACAATTAGCATTAGCACTAGAAATATGGTCCCAAGGGCGTTTATTACTGAAAAGTTCAATTAAAATACACCCAAAAGCCCAGATATCAACAGCTGTGCCGATTTTTTTGGATTTCGTACAATCAAAAAGTTCAGGGGCCATAAAACGTGTTGTCCCAATACAGACAGTTGTTTGCATATCTTCTCCTGTAAAACAAGTTAAAGGACGAGCAAGACCAAAATCAGCAATTTTCACATTGAGACTTATGTCAAGAAGACAGTTTTCAGGTTTAAGATCCCTGTGGATTATAGGTGGGTTACTGTTATGTAAATATACTAAACCTTTAGAGATTTGTATAGCAATTTTAAAACGGGTTTCTAGGTTTAAAGGATTTTGAGACTTGTGTAAAGCTTGGAATAACGTACAGTGAGGGATAAGTTCGGAAATTATGCATAAATTCGGCATATCGATACAAACACCCATTATGAGGATTAGGTTTGGATGTCGGGCTTGTGATAACATTTGCATTTCTTTTATGAATTTCCTTGTTTCTTTTGCTGATGTTGAATACTCGATTTTGAATTGTTTTATAGCTACTTGGGTACCACGCCAAAGACCATTGTATAAGATACAACTACTTCCACGGCTTAGGATATCACCGAATTCTAAATCGGTACTTGGGATGACTGGGACTCTGGAATCTTTTAAAGCACTTTCTAGATTTTCAGTTCTGTTTTCAGCTTCTTCTGTTGAGCAAAAACACGTGCTTTTAGAAGAAGCTCTCATGTTCATAGGCAAATTACTAATATCCCTTCCTGGTCTTGGGTTATTTACAAGTATTTCTTCACAGCCCAACAATTCTAAAATTTCGTCAAGATCTTTTGGCATTGTTTCCATAGCAAGGTCTTCAGGCCTGTTACCTTGAAAATCTTTTACATCTTTGTCGCAATTGTATTTAAGTAAAATTGCAACAAGTTCTGCGTTTCCAAGAGCTGCAGCTAGGTGTAACGGAGTTCTCCCTTCAGAATTTTTTGAATTTTTGTAGCTTCGGAATAGTTGAGGATTTCGAAGCATAAACCTTACAAGTTTGTTATGCCCGAATCTTACAGCAAAATGCAGAGGGGTTTCTCCTTGTAAAGGTGGTATGATTCTTCCACCTGTTTGATAAAATATTCGATAAAGAGATGAACTTCCTTGTTCTAAGGCAATACGAAGACATGATTTACCAGACCCACTCAGCTGATTTGGGTCTGCTCCGTATTGGAGAAGTTTTAAAGCGGTTTGAAGGTCTTGATTTTCTATAAGGGATGATAGAGTTTCTGTTTGAGAAAAATGATTCCCCATTTATTAGTGAATCTTTTAAATAGATGTAGGTTAGAAATATGAAAATATCATATAGGATTGTGAAAAATAAAATACTTAAGATACTGTTTTTATTTAAGATAAGGAATTACAGTATATCATTAATGAAGAAAAGGACATGTTTTAAGAATTGGAATATAATTATTTTACTTAAGAAAATGATAATGAATTTCGAAACTGTGCAATCTTGGTTTTCACCATTTTCACAAACCATTCATCATTGCAAATCCCTTAAATTTCGTTTTTTTCTAATATCTTTCACATCCAAAAGTCTTCAAATCAAAACCTAAAAAAAAGATAAACCCAACATATAAATTCTTCATCTCATAATAAAAACACTTTTTCTATTATTATTCGCCTAATCCCATTATATCCTGTAAATTTCCTCTTTCTTACACCTTAAAATTATCAAAATCACTCTAAAACCTAACTAAAATCCCTTATTCATCTAATTTTTTTAATCATAAATACGCTTATATCATTTAACCATACTTAAACTTGTTGAAGCCATTAAATAAAATGCATTTCGGAGGGGCTTTTTGGCAGACATTCAAAGGTTTCCAATTTTCATCACATTCTTTCGATCAGCTGTTCACAAACGAAAACACAACTCTTTCTGATGTCTTAGACGATGAAAATGTGATCCAAGAAATGAAAAATCAGAACTCAAAGCTTTATGACTTGTAAGAACCACTCAGCTTAAATCCACAAAGGATTGTTGAACTGATACAATTGATCACTGTTTTCCCACCAGAAGATGCTGATCATAAAAGAGGGCATAAGCATCCATTTATAGCCTCAGAGATCTTTTCATGTGAGTCACAGCATATATTTGACCAGTTCTTCGCTGATGATAAAATGCTCTTGATTGAATTTTTCAAGTTTCTAAAAGACGATTATATAAATACTACACTTGCTGGGTACTTTAGCAAGTTTGCCATATCATTGGTACACCATAACCCATCATTTGTCATTGGGTTTATAGAAGAACATGGATATCTTCAAGAGATTGCCTCAAAAGTTTGGTCAAAGTCTATAGCTGATTTAGCTTTGAAAATACTTACGCTTGAAGACCTAGACTCAAATTTTTGTATTGAGCCCAGAACTAAGCTTTTGAATATGGTAATTTCGAATTTTTCATCATCAAATCCACTTTCTAACTACTTCTCAGCAGAAATTCTATGTGAATTAGTTCTGAGATATAATGAAAAAAACTCTTGGAGAGAACTTATGATCTTATTAGCTTCAAGTGATAATATAAAACTTATAATCGATGCGGCTACATCTTCAGATATCAGTCAAGTGACTTCTGGAATCCGTGTTCTCAAAGCTATAATTAGCTCTGCTTCTTGCGATTTTTTACTAAGAGTAAACCGTGGGTCAAACGAAGACGACTCAAGAGTTATCCAAGAAGAGACTGAAGAAATATCTGACTTCTGCAAACAAGTTATCGACTCATTAACCTTACTTGTAAGAAAACTTGAAAGGCCAACTTCATACTTTGACAGCTGCGTTAAAAACACTACAATAAAAATCTTAGGCGATGATCGTATAAAAATTGTAGAGTTTTTACATATATGTATGAAAATTGGGATTAAAGCTTTTGAACTAAAAATAGTTTCAACAAATGCAATTCCTAGCATAATAAACTTGTTTTTCGATTTTGATATGAACTCTATATATCATACATTAGTAGAACAAGTTATAAACTCAATATTGATCTTAAAAGGTGATAATGATTGTCTTTTACAAGCTTTATTAAATAGTGATCTTATTGATAAAATCATTTTAAATCCTCAGTTAAAAGGATATTCAGGACATGTTATTAGAATCGCAAATCTTTTAAATAAATCGCAATACGCTCAAGATGTTGTAAGGTCTAAATTATCAAAAGATGGAAGATGGGCTGAGTTCACAAGAAATTATTTGGAAAAAAGAAATGAAGTTGAAGCTAGGAAATTAGGAGAAAATAAAAAAATTGAAACTCCTAATGATGATAAACGCAATATGATCTCAAATTATTTACAAGGACTATCATTGCATCCTCAGAAAAAACCTGAAGAAGATGATAAGGATAATAAAGATGATTTGTTTGATAGAGATGATGATGAGAATTTATTAGCCAAAGACGAAGAACCTGAAGCTGAAATTATAACGTCTAGTAAACCAACTGAATTTACTATAGAAGATACAGTAAAAAGTGAAGATAATAATTTAGAAGATGTTGGTGAAGAACTTAAACTTAGTGATTTGGATAAGCCGGAAGAAACTCCAGAAAAATCTCAAGAAGTAAAACATGAAAAACCAGAGGAAAAATATGAACCTGTAGTTGAAGAAAAAAGTCAAAAAGCAGAGGAAAATGTTGAGGAAAAAGTTCAAGAAAAAGTTGAAGAAAATGTTGAGGAAAGGTTTGAGGAAAATAAATTTGAAGAAGATACTAAGAAGGAAGTTGAAGTCAAAATTGCAGAGGACTCATTCAATGATAATCACCCAGTGGACAATGATTGTGATTACTGGAGATTTGGTCCTAATTAAGTAGATTAATTTTTAAGGAAATAGGGTTCTATTAGAGGTTGGCTTTTTATTCAGCCCAATCCTCACCGAACTCTTTTTTCTGTATTGTCACTTTTGATTTAAACTCTTTTATTATAGTTTTATGCTTTATATAATATATATTTTTTTTTTATAAGATTATTATATATAAAAGACAACTTTACCGATCTTGAGAAAAACAGGCTATTATAATACTTGCTTTATCAGTTTATAATTATCTTAATCTATGTTTAATTAAAATATTTTTATTTTTAGCCATGCAAAAACAGTTTCTTTCATTATTTATTAACTTCCATTTTAGCTATCTTCTCATAAATATTATAATCTAAATATAAAACCTCCCAACATTGTAAATTATCCTATGCAGTTCAAAGAAACATAATACCAAATCCACAGCTTGCATCACAAACTTTATATAACACGTTGTGCTAATCTTTTCTTCTATATAAGAAAACATAAACTTTTCATAATAACATAAAATTCTTAATAAAACAGAAAAAATTTATACTTCCAAGTCAATTCTAAAGTCAAAAAGTCAAAGTACCCCAAAAAAATCCAATTTTAAAAATACATAAAAAATCTCCCACAAATCCATCAAAAAAAACCCTTACCCTCATTAAAAAAAGTATCATATTCTTATTTGTAAAAACTATTTTTATTTTGAATATCTATTCTGTCTTAATTTTAACTTATCTATTCGCTTTTAGCATTTCATATTCAACATCTAAATCAACAAAGTTGCCCTTAGGTAATTCAAAATATGACTTGACCAAATCATCAGAGACTTCTGCCAAGGTCTTGTATTTCCATTGTGGGTTACGGTCTCTAACTAAAAGTAAAGCCCTAAATCCTTCAAAGAACTCAGTACCTAACATAAAATTCAATGAAAGGTTATATTCCATCTTGAAAACTTCAGGTAAAGACATGAATTTACCTCTTTTATACTGCTCAAAGCTGACTTTCAATGAAAGTGGACAGTGTTTTTCAGTTCTTTTAAGTACATCAGCCGACCAAGAATTCCCATCATTTAACCTTTCATAAATCTCTTCAACATTTTTCGCTCCACCAAAATACTTATCAATCTCTCTTGCATATGGAAGTGGCCCTACAACCTCTTGGGTAAAAGGATAGACAATTGATTCAATTTCTTGAATCGATAAATCAGGCTTAACATTTTTTATTAAAGCTTCTTTGAGTTCATCTATTTTATCTTTTGGAACATAATGAGTAGCTACACCAGCTTGGACAAGTTCTTGATCTGTTAATCTTGCTCCTGTAAGAGCTAAATAAAGACCAACACTTCCAGGTAGTCTTGGTAAGAAATACCCTCCACTAACATCAGGATAAAGTCCTAAAGAACACTCTGGCATAGCAAATATAGAATTATCTGTGGCAATTTTTATTAGAGAGTGCATTGAAATCCCAGCTCCACCTCCCATAACAATACCATCATATATAGAAATCTGCATAGGTCGCATACGAGATAAAGCATAATCCAAGCAGTACTCTTTAAAGAAAAAATCATATAAAATATTCAATTTGCCTTCTTCTCGAGCTAAATATAATGATCGTACATTGCCCCCAGCACAAAATGCTTTACCACCTTCTGATGAAAAAAGCACAACACGTATATTTTTGTCTTCGTTCCATTCCTTTAAGCATACTTGTAAATAATCGATTATAGGAATAGTCAGAGCATTAAGGGTTTTTGGTCGATTTATAACAGCTTTGCAGACGTAATTGTGATTTGATGTTAATACTAAAACTCCTTCTGAAAATTTTCTAAAGAGCTTAGTGCTAAGCATTTTTATTTATACATCACTAGTTTATGTGATGTTTATTTTTTTAGAGTTTTAAGAGTTTTTTTTGTGGGTTTTGTTTGGGGTTGATTTTTTTATGCGGAAAGATTGGTTTTTGTTGTGGATGATTAGGTTTTTTTGGTTTAAGATTAGGAGTGGGCATTTTTGTAAGAAGTTTATTGTAAATTTAATGTGTGTAATTGTAAATTGATATATATAATAATATGTTTTATACTCTGCAAACACTTTTTATGAAGAGTTTATTATGAGTTACTTCAAGTCTATCTTAAGTAGTCATATCGATTAATATTTTTATATGAATTATATCTTTAAATTTATATAATTATAAAAACTGTTAATAATTTCTCTTCAAAAAATTAGAAACTTATTTTTGATACTATAAAGCAAACTTCTTCAATTCAAAAATCATTATAAAGGCCATGAAAATGTTACTTTTAGTAATCGATGAAGAGGAAGGTTTAATTTTATCTTGCGTATATTAAACACTAATATTAAAGGTAAGCAAATAGTAATGTTTGATATAGTCTGAATCAAATATATAGAAAAATTATCATTAAAATAATCCTGAAAAGAAAAAAATATGATCTTAGCAGTCATATAATCAAATTGACTTAAGATGAAATGATAAGATTTTTATAATAATATAACTCCTTTATATGCTATCTCTTATATTATATCATAACCATATAGTATACATTCTAAGCTCATACCCAAAAACAAAAATAAGCTCTTAGATACTAAAAAAAAACATTAATTCTTAGTCAATAAAACCATAAGAATAAAAAATAGGACAATATTTTTCTCATATAAAGATTATATATTAACTAAATACTCAAGAACTGTGATCTAAATTCTGACTTATACTTTCTTCTGTTACATCTCGTACACTACGACTGTATTCATCTTCTGAATTCTTCCTTCTATTACATACCCCAAAGCAGGCAAGGAAACTAAAAGGTTTTTTTATTGAAATTTCCAAGAGTGTCCTTCCGCATTGGACACTGAATTTCATCCCAGGACTCAAAAAAATCGGCTTTTTGATTTTTATTAAAGTGCCGAATTTAGAACTCACATCGTCAAGAAAAAGACCAGAGCTTGCAAGTTTGATATTTGCATGGTTTCGTGATACAGAAATGTCTGGAAGGCGAATATCTGAGTCATGACCACGACCTAAGCGTATGTTTTTTTTGTCTTGGAAACTTATAACATTGATTGTTTTGTTGTTGTTGCTAGGGTTACTTGGGTTATTTGGTGGGCCTATGGATTCTAGGATAATATAATTGTTTTCTGGTTTTTTCATGAAAAGTAGATCGAAAACTCGGTTTTTTATTTGGATGCGGTCTGGGTATTTAAACTTGCATAATTCGCATTCAAGGGACTTCCAAGAGTAGCTGGCTGAGTTGTTGGACTCTCTTGATGCAACTTTGCTACTAAGCCACTTTTGTAGACATTCCAGATGGACTAATCCCATTGACCCTGAGCACGAACATGGCGTAATCAAAGGATTTTCATCAGAAGTCTCATCATTAAGACAAATACGACAAGGGCATTGCTCTTGACTCTCCTCATCTGAAACTTTTACAGGCATTGGCAACTGAGATTCACTTATTTCCTTAATTAACCCTCCAACACCTCCAGAGTAAATATCCTTAGATTTTATAAGACTTTTTGAAACTTTACTTCCACAAGGACCTTTTATCTCTTTAATTTTAAGCTCAACTTTACCTAACCGTATCACATCTCCTTCAGATAAAGCATAACCATTTGTTCCTTTTAAATTTTTAAGTACGAGCCAAGTTATTTCGTAATTGTTTCTGTTTTCTTTTAGAACTGATTTGATAGGCTCCATAATGAAACTTGATTTTGATCGTGAGAAAGATAGCAAAATCTTTGTGTCAGAGGAATGCTCATAGTTAGAATTTTTTGGAGTTGATACTACTTTGTCGTTGTTTTGTAAGATTATGCTGTCTGAAGTTATTTTTAGTTTTCGTTTTGTTATGTTTGTACTCTCATAGTCATACAGTCCATGCGATTCTCTATGCCAAGTGCTGGCTTTAATCGAAATGCTATTTACATCTTACTATTGGTCAGACATAATTATATTCCACAAAACTCCTTTTATCCAACACAATCATCTAAACCCATTCAAAGCTTAACAAATTACTAAAAAATCTTTAACTTATTGTTTCTGCAAAGGTAAGAAAAGCTTAAACTCTGGTGGCAATTCTTCTTCCGAATACAGTCTATCACTAAAATAAATTCTCCTAAGCCTACAATTTGCATGAAGTTGTACCCTAAGCGTCTCAATATAATTAGTCCCATATGCTCTTCTAGTAAAATCACTTAAGTTAAACTGAATTTGATTCCATCCTTCATCAAGTCTCATAGGCATTGTACAAATAAATGGTTTAACTCTTGTTGTGCTTTGATAATTTGAAGCTCTAAATCTTCTTCTTATATTTTTATCATCTAAAACTTGGACTTCAAATGTGAAATATTTTTTAAGGTTTTTTATAATCATGACTAAGAATGGAAGTTTTATACCTAAAGTCTGATTTGGGTCAGCAGGGCATGTGATGTATGTGGTTGAAACATTAGTTCCCATGATTTCAAGGACTGAACTTTGAATATCAGTATCTGTTATTCGTTTGATATGCCCGTTTCGTACACTTTTGTCCCAGATTTGTAAGGGTTTAGCGCCAATGCTGTACAAGATTGACAGGAATCCTGACTGAAATGTGTTCTTGAACATCCTAGTAACTGTTATTATTATAAGAACTGGGAAATAAAAATGGGATTTTGATTGAAGAAAGCTTTGGGGTTGGAATTTTCAAGAGATTTTATTGATTTGTAGGTTGGTGGAGAGGGTTTATGAGGATTTTGCAGGGTTTGGCTTGGGTTGATGGAAGGTGGAGGATTTTTTGGGTTTTGGACATTTGATTTAGTTTGGATTGAGGTATGGGAAATTGGGTTTATATGAAGAGATTTATGAAAGTTGGATATTATATGTTATTATGTTTGGGTCAATTAGATATGAAGACTATGAATTTTTGGAATTTGAAAATGGGTTGTTGGAAAAGAGGATTAGGTATGAGGATTAAATGCTGGAGGGTTTATTATGATGGAATGATTTCTGTATTGAAAGCTATTAGGATTAGGGATGGATTAATACAAAAATGAAGATGTGTATGTTGTGAGTTGTGCTGCAAATTTGATATGATGATTAGAGAATGTAGTTTTCCTGAAGATCATAAGGTTTTGGGTTAATATCTTTGAATCTCATTGCAGTTTTGGAANAGAATGTAGTTTTCCTGAAGATCATAAGGTTTTGGGTTAATATCTTTGAATCTCATTGCAGTTTTGGAAATTTTATCAGTTTTGAATTTTATTTAACCTATTTTTTATATTAAAACCAAGTATGTTTCAATCCTAATTCTGACTAAAATACTCATTACTAAAACCACCTACCTGCCTTATATCATAATCACAACTTCCATATTTTCACTAAATCTTTTCTTCTAAATAAAATTTTAACCTAAATTTTCCTATCTCATCATCATATCTAAATCAATAAACCTTATCCACATATAATTTCTAAACTTTCTTTACAACAACAATAATCCTTATTCAAAAAAAAAAAAATTTTACACAATCTTAATCTATCCAAAAAAACTATTCATCAATTATAAAATTAAATCAATGCTTCCTCATACCTCCATACACTCTTAATCTCTTAGTCCTAGTCTTATCCTGTAAACATTCAGGTGTTGGTGCAGCTTCAGCTTCTTCCATTTTAGCTAGTTGATTTTCCATTTCTTTAATCCTTTTATTTTCAATATCCACATTTCTAAGCGCAGATTCAATAACCTGCATCTGAGTCTTTAAAATCGACTCTTCTTGTTTCATAACAGCCAAATTTGCAATATTATTTGAGTCAATTTTATTAATTTCCTTATTCAAACTTTCAACTTGTGTTGTCATATCATCAATTTTCTCTTTAAGCTCATTAAGTTTTATTTCATCAGACTCTTTATTTAAAACTGATAATTCTTGTAATGAGCTAAGCATATCTTTTCTTTTATTCTCAAGGATTTTTTCAATTTGGAAATGCAGTGAATGTTCTTCACTTGTGATTTTATTAATCGAATACCTAATATTTGCTAGTCTTTTTTTAA
Source organism: Stentor coeruleus (assembly GCA_001970955.1). NCBI lineage: Eukaryota > Ciliophora > Heterotrichea > Heterotrichida > Stentoridae > Stentor > Stentor coeruleus. The sequence goes on along the minus strand of MPUH01000080.1, from coordinate 46,078 downwards.
TATTTTTTGAATTCAACGATATCTCTTGTAGTTGAAGGTTAGTTTTCTCATACATTTTCCCTTCATTTGCCACAATTTTTTCCATTTTAATTAGAGAATTTCTCATCTGGTAAGCTTGTTCTTTGATATTACCTACATTTTTATCATTTTTCACAGTTTTAGTATTTGACTCTTTTTGCATTGTCAAAGTGAGTTCTTTAGCCAAACGATATTTTTCGTTCTGCAGTTTAGTTTTTTCTTGTTGAGCTTTAAGTATTGTTGTTGCCAATTGGGCTCTTTCATTGAACTTTTTTTTTATTTCAGGTAAAGCGTTTTGAATAATCTTATCCCTTATTGCAACTTTAGCCGAATAAGTTTCAAGTAAATTTCTAATCTGTTGTTTTACAGATGAACTTGATATCCTTCCAAGTGATGCACAAAACTCATCTATAAGTGTCCTGTCTTGTACAATAACTTGTATATTAGAAATCGTCCTTGAAATCACAGCTTCAACTTCTTCTTTCCATTGATTAATCGCTGCTAGTCTATTCCTGTATTGATTTCTTTTATAGTTTAGTTCATTTTCTTTAGTTAATATATTACAGTTTTGGTCATTTTCACTATACAAAACTCTTATTTTTTCAAGCATTTCCTTTTCTTCATATTCAAAGTTGAACTTGAGTTTATTCTCAGCTTTTATGACTTCAGAAAGTTGAAGTCTTAATATTTCCTCATCAATATCAAACCTTTCTAATGTGTTTAAATCCAATATTACATTTTCTAGAGTATCAAGATCGTATTCTGCAGTTTTTTCATTTATAACATTTTCCATCATTAGGATTTCAGCATTTCCTCTATACCCAGGGGCATTTGTCAGAAGGTCTTCTATATCGCCAACAACTTTCCCGTATTTTTTTTCTAAAGTTTCAATTAAAATCCTATTGTTTTCTATAGCATTATCCAATAATGATAAGTTTTCTTTATATTTACCTTTAATAGCACTAATACTATTATGACTTTGCATAAAATCTTCTTGTACCAAAAACTCTAATTCATCTACATTAGCTATTTCAAAAGCTTCTAATATTACCTCAAGTTCTTCTCTTTGGCCTATATATTCAGCCCGCTGTGTATATCGTGAAAGCATATCTTCTTTACACATAACATAAAGATTTTCATGTATTTGCAATTGTTCTTGAAGTTTTGTTTGTTCTTCAATTAAATCTTCTTTTTCACTACAAAGTTTTTCAGCTTCTTTTTCTAAAGGTTGCAAAGATTCTTCATATGCTTTAGTTTTAGCCATTGTGTTGTCTTCTTTAATTTTCTGTTTTTTCGCTATAGTCGCTGAGAGTATTTGATACTCTTCATAGTTTTTTTGTAAGGTTTTACTATGTGCTGCGATTTTTTGATTTATCATTTCCCGAGCATTTTTAACATTGTTGTACTCGGCTTGTTTTTTTAAACCTAATTGTCTTAGTTTATTTGAAATTTCTACAAGCTCGGTTTGTAAAGTTTCACTTTTGCCAGATGTGGATACTCTTAAAGAGTTTAGACGATGAAGGATTTCTTCGCGTTCAGAGTCTTTTTTTATAGTAAAGGGCTGAATAGGTAAGGAATAGTCAGATTTCATTGTGCAAGAGTTTACTAGTTTTTGGTCGAGCTCAGCGATTTCTTGCTTCAATTGTAGGATTCTGGATCTCATAATTTAAATATTAGTGAAGAATTCAAAAAAGCGGGATTTTGTATGAACAGGGATTTAGGTGAAGGATTTTAGTTTGTGGGATTTTTTATGAACAGGGATTTAGGTTAAGGATTTTAGTTTGTGAGGATTTTTTTGGTTGGCTGTTGGGCTTTTAAGGATGGGAAATGTGAAATACCTTTAAGAATATGAGGGTATTATGTTGGAAATATTGGGTTTAAAGAAAAAGTGGAAGGAGTTTAATGATAGAAGATTTTATTCAGGAAGTGCTTATTGGGTGTTGTGGGAGAAATACTGATGGTGTTTAAGTTGATAAAATATATTGTTAAGCCATAATAATCAGATTATTTAAGTTTGCAATTCTTATAAGTTTGAAAAATTTAATAAAGCTTAAACAGTTTCTAATTATAAACTTCTAGTTACAGTTTCTTTTTAACAGAAATCATAAATTAAACCGAGTTTCTCATACTAAAAATGCTAGAGAGAATGTTTACAGATTAATCAAGAATTCAGATGTTTTGCAATAGTTAAAAGCCTAGGTTTCGAAAGGAATAAACTGAATAAATTCATTTCAACAGAAACATGAAATTTATAAACAGTTAATAAAAGTTAATCCAAACTCAGAATCAATAAAAATTAGAAAAAAAATTTCAGAATCCAATTAAAGTATTATTTATAATTTAATAAAGAAAACTATTTATGAGACTTATGAATGATCTTTAATAATTATTCAAGATCAATAAATTTTGCTTTTTTTGGTAGTTTTTCATAATTTAATAAAGAAAACTATTTATGAGACTTATGAATGATCTTTAATAATTATTCACGATCAAAAAATGCCAAATATAATAAAATAAAAACAGATTATTTTGAATGAACTTATATTATATTTATAATTAATTCGTTAATATTCTCGTGTTTAAATTTATTGATAATATTTGGTATGTATTAAAGCAAAAGATGTAAAACTTAAATCCAAGAATAAGTAAAATTTAATACTTTTTCCCAATATAATTTATAGACTCTGGATATTCAATATCTGCAAGATTTAAAATTACTCTCCCACTCAACTCTAGTAGTATATTCTTATAATATCATTCATATATCAAATATTCACTTATTTTCCCTACAATTTTTAATCATTTTTTTCTTAACTTTATCAAGTTATTTTTTTATAATCATCATATCTGCAAGAAACTTTTCTAGAAATAATATCATCTCTATTCCTATAGACCCCTTCAAAAGCTCTCTTTCAAAGTTAAATAATTATTCATAATAATCAATCATTTTTATTTATACTATAAAAACTATCTACATTTGCTAAAATCTTTTATATCAAGCCTTAAATGCACATAAAAATTATCCTACACCAAAATTTCTTTATAATACATCAAACAAAATCATAAAAACCTATCTCAACCTATTCTTCTCACAAAAATTTTATAATCTAAGCACTTTACCCATAAAAATAATAAAAAACCGAATATTTATCATCAAAAATCCAATCCAATCATTTAATTAACCTTTCTCAAGCGAATTTCACCTTTTCAAGATTAATTTTTCTAATCATTTTCACTACTTATAAATATAAATAAATGTCTTTAAACCCAAAAAGTATTCCTCAAGACTCAAACAATAATAGAAGTATTAGTCAATTCCCTCTTTCTAATACTAATGTTAGAGCATATGATGATCCTCCAAATTTCACAAAACGATCAGGTGTTGGTATTGATTATAAACTTTTTTCTAAAAATTCAGTCAAGCCAAATGAGCCTGCAATGGAAGAAGATAAAGAATCTATTTCAAGTAATTCTGTTGAAATAAATGATAAAAGAAATGAGGAGATAAAAGATGAAAGAGATGATGAAATAGATGATGAAATAGATGATAAAAGAAATGGAAAGATAAATGTTGAAATAGATGATAAAAGAAATGGAGAAATGAATGTTGAAATAGATGATAAAATAAATGCTGATCAGAGTCCTGAAATAATGTATACAAATGATATTGATAAATTTTCAGAAGAGGTTTTAAAACTTCGAAATGAAAATTGTGTGATTTTAAGTAGCCCGATTGAAAGCGAAAGCGAAAAATATAAAATTGCAATGAATTACTTTTCAGAACTTAATATTAATAATTTTTAGAAGGTAATTAAGTGTATTTTTTAGAGAAAAATAGGTAGAATAGTGATATAGGATTAGGAAAATATTTTGTTAGATTTTTTTTTTAATTTTTAGCGTAGTTGAATGGGTGTTTTAAGGCTTTTAATATATATTTGCTAATTTATGTTTATTATAATTAAAACTTAAATAATAGACATATACTGCAAGCTTACACTAGTAGAAATAGTACTAAACGGCAAAAAGTTTGAAAAATGTATAGGAGAAAAGAGTAATAAAATTAAAAGAAAAGAAAAGTAGATAGCATCATAAATAACTTCGTAGAAAACATTGATAATAAGAGAAAATATCTGAAAATTGATTAATACTGAGTTCACGACTGTGAACTCTATATTTTCTAACTAATTTATGTCTATTATAATTAAAACTTACTAAATTTTCTTTATTATTACAATATTCAGGATTGAAATATAACAGGTCAATCTTTAAATTTATAGTTTTTGATATATTATGATAATATAATTTAATGCAATCTATTAAATAAAAACTACTATTCAAAAATCTATTATCAAAATTGTTTAAGGCAAAATTTAAACTTAAACAAGTTTATTGTATGCAAACCAAAAATAAATTTATAAAAATCTAAAGTAATTTATTATAATACAAGCACAAAAACTAATATATTCAAAGATTTATAACTTATAAAAGTTATAATAAAATTCTTAGAAACAAATACGTTGAAATAAAAATAATCTGAAAAAAGGAAAAATTACTAAAGAATTCAAAACAAAATTTAAAACTGATTTTTTGTCTAAAAAAGTAATAAAGTCCTAGCGAAAACCAATAAACATAAAATTAAAAAAAAATATCATTAAAATCAACTAAAATCCACTCCTATAAAATTCTATTAGTATGGAAGTCCTCGTAAGTATAGTCAATGCTGAGTTTACAAAACAAAGTTTTTGGTTTATCCAAGTAGAACTAGAAGAGCAAAAATTCTCATCAAAACAAAAAATCAAACAAAAACAAAGAACAGACGTATTTTATGGTTTTAATCCCAGATTCCTCAAGAACTTTTTTTCCTTTGGCGCTTCACTTGCTAACAAAATTACTTTAAAATTCGGGGCAATCGAAGTGCAAAACTATTCAGAAATTAAACCAATAGATCCATCAAAATGTATATGCCAAGGGGTATATATATTAATTATAACTAAAAAAATTCTAGCTACCCTTCGAGATCAAGTATCATATAAAACATTATATCGACTTATAAATCAAAGTACTTCTGAAGAAACTGCAATTCTTACAGTAAATTTATCATTAAGGTTTTCTGGTGTCGAAGAACAAATTATCGAAGATGAAAGAGTTTTTCTCAAAATTGAATATGACAGATATGAAAACGATGAAGAAACAATAAAAAATAAACTTGCAGATGTTGAAGTTATGCTCCAAGAAAAAAACTCAGAACTTCAAGAATGGATGAAAAAAGTTGATCATTTAAGAGATGCTTTACGGTCACTTGGTACCGATGTGGCAATGCTAAAAAAGGAAAAAGATTATTTAGAGCTTGAAAACTCAGAAATCCAAAAACGTATAGAAAGGCTTTCAAAAGTTGATGATATGCACATAAAATTCGATATTCTAAGCACATCACTTCAAGGTGTTGATATACTAAAACTTATTCTAGAAAAAACTAATAAAAGATTCCAAAAAGAAACCCTTCGTCACAAAGAACTCTCTGCGAACTGGATGAAAATCGAAGGTAAAAAACGTAAACTTGAAGAACTAAAAAACGAAGTTGAAAAAGTTAAAGAAGCCCATAATCAATTAGAATTTCATATGCTTACATTAAAAGATCAACTTCCTCAAGCTTTAGTTTTAAGAGAAAATGTTAAGAATTTAGATGGGCTTATAAAAGAGTTTGAAAATCAAATAATAAAAGCACGTGTTGTGAAAAAAGATAAGGCTAATGAGGTTGAGGTAGTAAATTTAAAACATCAAAAAGCTGTGATGGAACAAAAACATAAACAATTAGAGATTTTGTTAGATACAAATGATGGATTTTTACCTATTGAAGAACTTGCAAAACTGAATTTTGATATGGATGAGGATAAGGGTGAAAAGGAAATTTTGAAGAAAAGAGGTGAGGATTTGTTAAATGAAATTGAAAGGCTTGGGCAGGAGATGAGCACACATAGTTTTAGACCTTCAAGTTCGAATAGTAATAAAATTGAACTGCAGGTTAAGTTGCAGGCCGCACAAGCAAGAGTTGATGCTATGCAGAAAAAAATGACTGAACAAGCTTCAATACATGCTCAAGAGATTGCAAAGTATGAAGCACTTTTATTGCAACTTGATGCGAAACTTGTTAAGTCTTATTAAATTATGCTTTTTTTTAAATTAGATTTTATATATTGGATTTATACTGGATATTTAAAGATTTTACTGTGATTTATATTTTAAAATATATATTTTGTTGTTGTTAGATTGTAGTATATTTTTTAATTATAAATTTATATTTTAAAATATATATTTTGTTGTTGTTAGATTGTAGTATATTTTTTAATTATATAAAATAGAGTCGATGGATAGTATTTTTATTATTTACTTACTAAGAGCCAAAATATGAAATTTAAAAACATAAAGAAAAATACAATCAATGAATTTGAAATGATAACTCAAAACTTAAGTCATATATAAATATAATATCAATAAAATAGAGTCGATGGATAGTATTTTTATTATTTACTTACTAAGAGCCAAAATATGAAATTTCAAAACATAAAGAAAAATACAATCAATGAATTTGAAATGATAACTCAAAACTTAAGTCATATATAAATATAATATCATTTCCTACATATAAACATCAAATACTGCGGTTTCAACTAAAATCACTATATTTCGAATATTCTTAACACTTCACATCTCCTCATAAAACCTAAAATCTTAATAATATAAAAAAACTTATAATAATTATCACCATTATATTCAACATCTTTCCATTCAAAATCCTTCCAACCCTTCCTCTATTCCAGAAAAAATATTCCTCTTATCATATTCTTCTAAAATACAAAAACTATAAACCTATATAAAACCTATATAAAATATCATAAAAAATCATCATCATTTTCAAGTTATAAGCTTATCCGATCTCCATATTTTCCAAATCCTATCAAGCTTATACTATAAAAAATGGGCAAAAAGAAATCCAATTCAAAACCACAAAGTGTCCAAAAGCCATCAAATCTGAACTATACCCATCTAAACATGGTCCCACAAATCGAATCCCCAGAAACATGTTCCCGCCAGATAAAACTCTTGCATTTACAGCATGAAATAGAAGAGTCATTAAGCGAAATAATGGGGGAATTTCTCAATGATTTTGTCGTACGCAAAGAAAAAAGACTAGATTCTAAAAATCCAAACGTCCAGATGCATACTTACAACCTTGTAGTCAATAAAAGCTACCAGAAAAAAATACGAAAACAAGTCAATTTTTTGATTTCTGCTGGTTTTGGTAATGCTTTGCATGAAGCTTTGGCTGAAAAAACTTGCAAATTTGTGGATAGTTTAGAAGTTCTACTTAAAGAACTCAAACATATAAGTAAGATCCTTCAACTTATTTTCCTCTACGACGCATATCACACACTGCAAAATGCTTCAATTGAAATAAGCAAGTTTATATCAAGTGTCTACATTTCCGAACGTAAAGCTGTTGAGTTTCTATTCTGCAAAGCTTTTTACACAAAAATCGTCATAAGTTCACAAGAGCTTCTCAAACAAGCAGGGGACTATGAAAAAACTCATTTCGCTATAGCAGGTATATCCAAAATGAATTCTCACTTAGCAAGTATAATCCAAGAGCCAATAAACATTGAAACAAATGCAAAAATTGACCTACAAATAAGTGAAAGTGAAAGCGATTCGGAACGAGATGAAACTGAACCTTTATATAATCTTCCTATAGAAGACTTAGTTACATATATAGAAGGGAATAAAAAAAAGAAGAAAAAAAGCCATCGAACTACAGCAACAAGTTCATTAAGCCCATTAAATGAAGAATATTCTGAACTTGATCAAGAAATCGACGAGTTTCGAAAAAGAATTGATATTCCGATAACCCCAGAAAGGCCAAGAGTAAGATTAAGCCCTGAGTTTTTGGAACAGCTGAGGAAGTCTTTGCGTAAAACCAAGGCTAATTAAGCTACAATCATATCTAATCCTAGTTAAATGGGCAATTTTTTTTTATATTTTATCCGATTTTTTCTACAGTAAAAGTGCCGTTGAGGGAAAATTTTATAAATTCGTTTTCTAAGGAAATATACGATGTATCTGTTGCTACTAAAGCTTCGCATGGACTCCACCATTCAAGGTTTTCTATTGTGGATAGAGTTTGAAGGCTTAGTTTTGGCACTTCGATTCGATGGATTTTTTCTTTTTGTAGGATGTAAATATAAGAATCGTATGAAAATAAACAGCATTTACCTGGAGATGGTAATCTTAACATTAATAAGGTAAACTTGTTTGATGATGGGGTATAAGTTTCAATACTTTCTATACCTGAACCCCCACATATATAGATTTTATTACTGTGTACACATGAACCAAAGCTTTCTCGGCCGACTATCATTGTCCCTATTTTCTTCCATTCTTTATGATTGAGGCTGAATTTTTCACAGTCTTTGAGGATTTTCCCATTTATCCCTCCAAACGCATACACATATTTTCCACAAGATACTAAACTATGGCAATGCCTTGGGTAAATCATATTCACAGTTTTTTCTTGTTTTAAAGTATTTAGATTGTATAAAATTGTTGTATTACGGGCTATACCATCAAAACCTCCTGAAAAAAGTAGTTTATCATCTTCAGTTAAACACCAGGAGGATTTAGGGAAAAACTTTTCCCCTGGGACAGAAATTAATGATTGTGTTCGGGATTTATAATTATAACATAGGATATTATCTGTAAAAGCGACAAAACGAAAGATTGAATTTGAAAAATTTGTATATTCTAAGATGTTTCCTAAATCTTTGATTTGTTTGGGTTTTTCTCTAGTTTCCATTTCAATCATGATACCATCTGATGAAGGAAGGTCTTTAAAATTCCAGATTTTTGAAAGCTTTTGGTTGTATGTATCGTTTATTGGGTTAGATAAGGTTCTTTGGGAAAATGATGAACTTGCTACAGAAATTGGACTATCTTCATTTATGATGTTTGTGGAATACCTTTTATTGTGAGATTTTTCTATTTGGTCAGCTGGGCTTTTTGCTGGCATTACTCGAGCTTTTAGATCTTTGTTGATATTTATAGTGTAAGACATACTTTCTTTTATTAGACTGGGTAAGTCTAATTTATTATGAAACATCTTCTGCTTAACCACTTTTACTCTTTTAACATCATTCGCTGTCTTACAAAACTTAAACAAGTCTAAAATAGGATGATTAACATTAAGAGAAAGCTTAGACAAAGAAATCGCATCTCTAAGCTCTTCATCAGCTTTAGAACATTTTTTTTCTAAATCACTTAAAATTTCATCACGAACAATTGTAAGGTCTTTATGCAAATCTTCAATAAAATCATTGATACTTTGAATGCTGATTCTTTTAAACTCTTCAATATTCAATACTTCATTTTGTAGTTTGGAAATTATCGAGCTAAAAACTTGTTTTCTGCTAGACTCTTCACTATCTTCATCATGAAAATTGTTAATTATTTTTGGAATATGCTTAGCACTAACTTCATCTATTAAATGCATAGGTAAACAGTTTTCACATAAGAATACTCTAGAACAAAGGCATATAATCTTACTTTCTTCTTTACAGATTTGACAAGGAGAGCAGGCATACCACTCTGACATGATATTATATTAAAATTAATATAGGATAAGTTGTTAAAATATATATGAGGAAATATTGCTAGTTTTTTGCTTAAAATATTAGATATTGATAAAGTGTTTATGCTAAGATAATATAAGGATTATAGATTTTATATGGTAAAATTAAAAAAGATTTTTTGTGTTGCTTGCTGTTTAGATACAGGGAAATTATTTAGATTTTGAAGATTGTTTTAATTATGAAATAAGTGTTTAGGGTGTTGATAAGAAAGTAATGCATTTTATGTTGTGAATTTCCTTTAGGTGGTTTCGGCATTTTATGCTTCAATGTATTTTGTATATTATTTTGATTTTTGAAAATCAACATTTCAATTTTTAATTTGTTAAAATATTTTTTTTATATAAGCGATTACATAATTTACTATATTTTTCCAAATTTAAATTATATATATATAAATAACATATTAAATTCTAATCATTCTTAAGCCCATCGTTTATCTTAAGCATATTAAAACCTCTTATCAAGCAACCACATTGTATTTAACATTACAGCAAATTTCCACTAAAGTTACTCACATCACCTAAAATATGAACTTCATCACAAAACTTTCCTCTAATCACTCCTCATATATAATTCAATTTTTTTCACATCACCAAACTTAAATCCAACCCTAATCCCAAAACCTACCCAATCTCTTCATTGACATTCACAAATCTTACCCTAGCATCTCAACAATCCTAAACCACTTCATCACATAAAATCATCAAATCCATACATATTTTCACAACAACTTCATATCCTCCAAAACAATTCATTCTAAACATTTTTTCAATATCAAAAACCAAAAAGTCCATCCTCAATCTTATCCATCTAAACAATCAAAAATAAAATCACCAACATTAGGATGCTTATAAAGAAAATTAGGGCTAATAATATGGAAGGAGAGGAATTTGCTGGTAGCTTTTACACCAACCTTAGATCAGTAATAACTCTAGTTGATCATCTTCGTGATGCAGGTCTTCAAAAGTACATCCGCCTACCAAGAATAGTCACATTAGGTGTTCAAAGTAGTGGAAAAAGTTCAGTCCTAGAGTCAATTGTCGGTCTGAATTTTTTACCAAGAAATGAAGGAGTATGTACTCGTAGACCTTTAGAATTACGTCTTGTTCATACTAATGATGCAAAGCCATATGCAGTATTTGATGCAGTTGAAGGTAAATTCGTAGACTTCTCAAAAGTTAGAGATATGATCGTAAGGCTTACAGATGACAAAGCTGGTAAGACTAAGAATATTATTGATGATCCGATTATCCTCACAATTTATTCAAATACATGTCCGGATTTAACTCTAATTGACTTACCAGGGATTACAAGAATACCAGTAGGTGATCAGCCTAAGAACATTTATGAAATTACTAAGGAAATGGCCCATAAATATATTTCTGACCCTAGGACTATAATTTTATGTGTCTGTGCGGCTAATGTGGATGTGACAACAAGTGATGGGCTTCTTATGGCTCAAAGGGTAGATAAGGCTGGTATAAGAACTTTGGGTGTTATTACCAAAATCGATATTATGGATCGAGGGACTAATGCTAAAAAAGCTATTTTAGGACAAGAAGTTCCTTTAAAACTTGGCTTTGTAGGTGTTAAAAATAGATCACAAGAAGATATCAATAATCAAATGTGTGTAGAAGCTGCTTTAAGAGAAGAAAATGAGTATTTCTCAAGACATGATATATATTCTACAATGCCTCCAGGGTATTTAGGCACAGAAGTTTTAACCCAAAAACTAACTAGTGTACTTTTCACTCATATTAAAAGCTTTTTACCTGAAATCATTAGAGAAACTATGATTAGAATAAAAGATTGTGAAGAAAGACTTAGGGAATTAGGCCCAAGTACCCCAAGCGATATGAGATCTAAACTTCAATTGCTATGGACAATGGTAACTGATTTTTGCGAACTGTTTAAAAACACAATAAGAGGCAAATACGATAAAAGAAGCAACTCAAAAATGACTAAAGACCTCTCTGGTGGAGCATCAATAAAAATATCTTTTAACACTTTATTAGGAGATTTTGTAGGGGAATACAAAGCAACTAAAGATTATTCAGATGAAGATATACAAAGAGCTATTGCTTTACATGAAGGAGATAACATGCCAGGTTTTCCATCAGTTGATGTGTTTATTTATCTAATGCAAACTCAATTAGAAAAACTTAGAGAACCAGTTCTTGACTGTTTATCTGAAGTTCATCAGTATTTGGATAATCTAGCAACAACGATAATATCAAGGGTTTTCTATCGTTTTCCATCTATGGCTGGAGAAATTAGTGACTTAGCATCAAAAGTTATAGGTAGGGAAAAAGAGAAAACAAGGGAAATAGTTGAAAGTATGATCACATCAGAAGAAGGGTATATTTTCACTAATGATTCTGAATACCTAACTCAACGTACTGAACTTCTTCCAAAAAATGAAGGCAAAGGAGAACCTAAAGGTCCAGCCAAGACTTCAGAAATAATTTTTGTTAATGAAATCCGTAGCAGAATCGACACTTATTTTAGACTTGTCATAAGAAATATCCGTGATTCTATACCTAAAGTTATTGGATACTTTTTAGTCCGCACTGTAATGAATAAAATGCAATTAGAACTTTATGAACAAATTAACAGTTCTGAAAGTATTATTAATCATTTAAGTGAACCTGCGCATATAACTGCAGAAAGAAATGCTATTAAAGCTCAACTTGAAACTTTGAGAAAAGCTGAAAAACTTATGAAACATAATCCTGAATTTGCAAGGCAGACTGAAAGTATTGCAAAAGAAATCGCTGAACAAGAAGAGAGTTTTAAGAGAGAAGAGGAAGAAAAACGAAGAAGAGCTGATGCACCAAAAGAAATGAAGAAAGATGAGATTAAAGAAGTTCAGAAGGAGGTAAAAGAACAGGATAAATTGGGTGAAGCTTTGAGGAATGAAGCTAAATCACCAATTGCTGGTAAGCCTGAAACTGGAAAAGGCATGTTCGGGAACTCGATGTTTGGGCAAAAGAAAGAAGAGGCACCTAAGAAAAATGCTTTCTTCTCGAACAATTAATAGGGATTATTAAATAAGTTTACCGATTTCTTAGTGAAAGGTTTTAGTTTTTTATATAATATATTAGTTAGGAATTTATAATATATAAGATTATAAAGTTTATTTTTTTAAGGTTAAAAACAATTTATTATGCGTAGTTTGGATAAGATTGTGATTTTTATTTTAAAAAGCTTATACAATTTATAACAAAATATTTTTAACTGCTTTTAAAAGACAGAAATACAATAAAAAGTCTTCAAAAATCTTTACTGTGAATATCCAAATGTTAAGAAAATATCATAAATAATCCAGTTGGTTATAAAAAACCCAATTTATATTTATAGGTAGAAGATTTTATTGTAATCCATATTAAATTTTAATTGTAATAACGAATATATTGTAATGTTTTTTTTACTATATCTAGTCGCTGTTGGGGCAATTATAGTTCCAAAGCCCACTTCTATGAGAGATATGAAAAAGGTAGACCCTGATGACTCAATACTAGATGCAATAATCAGGTATATTTTGCATTATAGATGGTTTGTGTCTTTAGGGTTATTTATATTTATATGTGTGGTATTACTTATAGTTGTATCCATAGTCATTTACAAAAAATGCTCAACAAAGCCTGAAACTCAAAAAGAGCCTGAAGGAGAATTTTATGTTGAAAGACGAAAACTTTTGCTTCCATATAGTGCAATGCTTAATGGTATAAACAAGTATTACTTAAGTGAAGACTTTGATGAAACAACAAAAGATGAGAATTCAAGAGAGAATTTTAAAGAAACACTAATTTCTAAGTTAAAACTCCCAAATTCCTAGAGATGATGGGGATTATTTTTTATATTTTAAGAGTTTTATATCCAACGTGTAAGTTTCGATTTTTTGTATAAGAAATCACGACGAGTTGAGTAAAATGAACTGTATAAGTAGCATATACGGGATGAGTAAATACGGAAATCCCTTTTGGTTGTCCCGAGTAATTGAGGATGATTAAGATTTGAGCTGAATGGAGATTGTTTTGAATTGGGAGCTGGGAAACTTTGGTCGATTTCAAGTATTTCGGTAAGTTCGTCCATTTAAATATAAAATGGAAATTGGAATGAGGATTTTTGCCAAGTAAGAAAGGTTGGTTTGAAAGATAAAGTTTTGTTAAAGGGAAGTTTTTATAGTGTTGGTTTTGAAATTTTGAGAAGATGATAATGAGGTTTGTGGGTTTTGGAATTTTATTGGATTATAGGATTGATTGGAGTGGATGAGATTTTTATGGAATTAAGGTAGGATTTTATGATTTATTTTATATCGGGTATTTAAGTTTATAAGTAATTTTTATTATAATGTTAAAGTTTTATGGTTGGAAATTATATGATTAAAAGTTTATGAAAGATTAACAGGGAATTGCTGAAAATGTCAAGGAATATGAACTCGAATTTTTTTTATTGAAATTATAACTACTTAGAAATAATACTTAAGATAAGCTCAATATTTCCTTCAATTCTGCCAATCTTTTCTTCTAAATGATTATAATTTTCTTGAAGTGAGTCTATTTTCTCATCCAAACACTTCTTATTTATAGCAATATTTTCTTCAATCATCTGGAATTTTCCTTCAACAGCCTGAAGTTCATTTGCAACTCTATCATTCATTGCCATAAAGTTAAACCTGAAATTTTCTTTTAATTGCTGAATATTCTCTTCAGCTGCATTGTTATTTTGCTCAAAAAGTGGTTTTAAATCGTTTTTCAAAAATTTATCTCTTAAAAAATCTCTTATATCCATAACATTCCCTCTCCATGCTTGTCCAATTCTATTATAAGCATTATCACATACATGTAAATACTTATATTCATCTACACTATAAACAAGAGAAATAATTTGCTCAGCTTCTAATATAAACTCAGCCATTTCCGAATAGTCATAAATCTCTGCATCAAGTTGAAACTCATCAAAAACATCTCCTAATATTGATATTATCAAATTAAGCATAATAATCAAATTAGCTGTAACAGCAATAATATAAGTAATTATTTGTATAGTATTTTTTTCAAGAAGATAATCTGTTTTACCAACAACAAGCCCAAAAGGTGAAGACCACAAATACAAATAATCAGAAACATTTTCTCCTGTTGAAATAGCATTTAAAATACCTAATGATAAAGTTGTATAAATAAACACAATCAAAAAATCTTTCATTCTAAAAATACATGCAAGAAGAAGTTTTATATAATATCTTGTATTACCAAATGCTCTAAAACCTGTAAATCCTCTAATAAGATTTAAAGCCATCATAACCCAAGTTAAAATTGTATATTGGGTATAAAAAATAGCTAAAATTCCAAAACTTATTGTCGTGAAGAATCTTATTAAATCAAGAAAATTTATTGAACTTCTAAAATAATCAAAGCCGAAAACACATACTTGAACAAATTCCCATAGTATCAAAATTATATTAACTCCAAAAACGCAATATATATAAAATAATGACTGTGTTGACAAAAAAAGAAATAAAAAACCCAAGTTCATCCATAAAAGGATAGTATAAAAGTATATCAAACCTATAACTTCTTCCCATTTTTGTTTTATTATAAGCTGTATAATTTCTGTTCTATAAATTTCTGTATTAGTACATGATAATATTGAAGTTATAAGGTTTATACTTGAATATGTGCCAATAGCTGAAGGTAATCTAAATGGTGTTTGTTTTAGCACTAAAGGTAAAGTTTCACCAATTTTTGAAGTGTATTGATCAAATGATGTTCTTGAGTATTGGGAGAATTTTTTTATAGGTAATTGGCTTAATGGGTTACCAAAATACACTAAACTTTCTTGCATAAAAAGTGAGACTGATAATAATTGATCTAATTGTGGAGAAGAGTTTATAAGCATATCAGGTAAATCACATTCTATAAGACTTAAGGATAAATATGTTTTTGGGCTATAAATTTCAGTTTCAATAAGCTCATACATATAATCAACTAACATATCGGTTATTCTTTGATGCTGACATTTTATTGAATAATATATTGGACCATGACCAAATTCATCTTGGAATAAGACAAGTTTTTTTGAATTTATGAAATTTTCTAATTGGATATCTAGGCCAAGCATTGAAAAAAAATGTGCTGTTGTGAATTTCATGTTAGAAAAACACAAGTTTGGATCTTTGATTTTGTCATAGGTTTTATTTTGGAGTTGTGAATATGTTTCAATCATATGCAAAATGTTTTGATACCCATTTCCAGAACAACTAAGTGGATCGAAACTTTTAATGATTTTGTTAGAAATTGCATTAGTCTGAGATTTAGTAGTTGAAGATATTTCTATACCTGTAAATATATCATAAGTCTTAATCATATCTGGATATGTGATATGAAGTAAGGCACTATTATTGCTGAAATTTAAGTCTTCTATATTTTTTTCTAATAGCCTTATTGTGCATAGAGAATCATTTCCATTTATACATACAACTCTTATCGATTCATTATCATTTTTTATTGCCAAAAATCTTCCATCCAAGCTGATTTTCATGTATTTCCTACTGATCTCTGATTTTATTTCAATCAAATCCCACATTTTAATCAAAGAATCCCCAGATCCGCTAGCAATATACTTCCCATCATGACTAAAACTAACACACCTTACTAACTCAGTAAGTCCATTAAGCGTAGATTCTTCTTTTTTTTCAGCTAAATTCCATATTTTAATCGTATTATCAAATGACCCACTTGCAAGAAATTTTCCATCAGGTGAAAAACTCACACTCCATACAGTATCCTTATGTCCTGTAAACATAAAAATTTCTTTCTTTAAAGAAATACTCCAAATTTTTATTGACCTATCATCAGACCCACTAGCCACAAATCTTCCATCTTTACTAAAACTCACAGTTGTAATACCATCTGTATGGCCAACAAGGGTAAATTCTTCTTTTTTCTCAATAAAATTCCAGATTTTTATACTCCGATCATATGACCCACTTGCTATATACCTACCATCAGGGCTGAAACTTAAGCTTTTTATAGCTTCACTATGTCCATTTAAAGTTGTTTCTAAGCTTTTTTCAGTAAAATTCCAAACCTTTAATGTTGTATCTTCAGACCCACTACATAAATATTTCCCATCAGGGCTAAAAACCACACTAAAAATATATGAATTATGGCCTAAAAGCTTGCATTCTTCAAGTTTATTGTCTAGGTTCCATATTATAATAGTATTATCAACAGAACCACTAACTAAATATTTGCAGTTTGGGCTAAAACTTACACTTGTCACACCATTTGTATGCCCAATAAATGTAAACTCTTCATTTCTTGTTGATAAATTCCATAGTTTTATCATATTATCCTCAGAACCACTAGCCAAAAACCTACCATCTGAACTAAAACTTAAACTTGTAACTCCATTTAAATGACCAGTAAAAGTGCAATCTTCTTTTTTTTGTGTCAGATTCCATAATTTGCATAATTTATCTTCAGAAACACTAACTAAAAACTTGTTATCTGGACTATAACTAACACATCTTACATATTCGGTATGGCCTATAAGTGAACATTCTTCTATTTTTGTCATCATATTAAAGATTTTCACTGTCTTATCTTCAGAACAACTTACTAAATATTTACCATCAGGACGATAACATATACAAGTTACAGGGCTTGTATGTGAACAAAAAGTAAACTCATCTTTTTTCTTTGATAAATTCCATATTTTTACTGAGTTATCTTTTGAACCACTTGAGATAAATTTACCATCTGGGCTAAAACACACACTTGTAACACTGTTTGTATGGCCTGATAATGTATATTCTAATTGTTTTTCAGTCAAATTCCAGAGTTTTATTGTTTTATCGTGTGAGCCACTTGCTAAAAGCTTACCATTTTTGCTTAGGCTTATACTTGAAACATAAGAAGAATGGCCTGTTAGAGTGAATTCTTCTTTTTGTTCTGAGATGTTCCAAAGTTTGATTGATTTATCTCCAGAGCCACTTATAAGGGTTTTGCTATCTGAAGTAAAACATAAACTCCAGATAGTTCCTGTATGGCCTTTTAATGTTATGGTTTCCTTTTTATCATTAAGGTCCCATAGTTTTATTGATTTATCACCTGATCCACTTGCAAGAATTTTTCCATCAGGGCTAAAGCATATGGAGGATACATAAGAGGTATGCCCTATTAGGGAAAATTCTTCTTTTTTTGTGGTGAGGTTCCAGATTTTTATTTGGTTGTCAAATGACCCTGTTGCCCAAAATTTTCCATCGGGACTAAAACTCACACTCACAACACTACCAGTGTGGCCATTAAAAGAGCTTATTAAAGAACTAGAAAGACCTAGCTTGTGTTCAGATTGTATGTATTTTAACACCTTACTAAGTTCTTCAACATCATAGTCCTTTCTACTCTCACTGATGTTAGAGCTTTTTTTAGACTCTAAGAGAAGGCTACCTTTAGAATTATCAGACTTTTCTACGAGCTGTTCTTTAAGGCTATTTGACATTTATAACTATTATAAAAATCTTAATCTTATCTTAATATATTTATAACTATTATAATAAATACGGAAAATAACTTTTTCTAGCATCTAAACAATTTCGAATCCTCACACAAAATATACAATTTTTATTTTTGAATTATTGTTTATTCTAACACAAGATATTTACTAATAAAGTTTGAAAACTAGCCATGAAATCTATTTATTAGTTTATTATGCTATATTTATATTCTCTTTTAATCTTAAAAACAATATTATTTACCTATTAACCAACAATGATTCTTAAATTGTATATGAATTAGATAAATTTTAAACCTTCAATTATTCAAACATGCCTTTTAGTTATTGATTTAAGATTTATTACATTTATATTACATTCATCTTAATATTCACTACATAAATAATAATATTCTGGTTAAATTTAAATTATTTACGAATGATTTCTCAAAGGCCTGAGCAGTCTAGGAAAACTTGAGATGCGTCTTGTATCTTGTGCTATCATCTATGCTTCTATTTACCATTCTACCTAGCGAAAAAAGGACTCGATTCTGGCTTGTACTGGATGAGACTTCATTAAAAATTGGAGTTATAAGATTCATTTTATGAACTTTTCTTTCTGGCAGCCTAGGCAAAACCGTAGCTCTTTCAGCCCGTCCTTCAGACTTCAATAAATTCAACCTAGAACAATTTTTCCCTATAAGTCTATAATGAGCTAATATCCTTGCTTTAATCCATTCTTTTCCTGCTTCTAAATATCTAAAAACACTAAGTGGTAATCTTGAGACTGGATTTATTTTCTCCATGTCTAATATTGCAATCATAATCCCTGATGAAACATTATCGAAAAAAGTTCTATTAAAAACCTGGACTATTTGAACGCTTTCATCATTTGTATTTTCTAAAAATCTTTTTCCTGTTTTATAAATTATAGGTGGGGCAATAGGATGTAAAGGTCTTAATATAAAATAAGCACATTCAATTGTGTAACAATGGATTATATTTGACAGTTTATATAAAGCAACTCTTCCGCTTCCTTCTTTGGTGTTATGATCCTTAGGATCTTTTGAACTCATGGATTTCTCACTAAAATCGCATTCAGAGTATTCAAAATAACTTGTATTAATTTCTATTAACTTAGCCAAAAGCTGATTGTCTATTTGTTTTTCCATTTCTAAAGCATTACCAAAAAGAAAACAGCTTCTTTTAGATGCATGGGCATGAAAATCAAAATAATACTTAATGTTTTGAGAATGATACTGAAAATATGCTTTAGCTGCAAAAATAGTAGGATGTAAACTTTCATTAGGATCAGCATAACACCTATTTAAATTAACCCCATTTTGGTCAACACGAAAATTCCCATTAAAAACTCCATCTGGGTTTAATACCGGTATGATCTTAAAAACAAACGCAGATCTTAAAGCTTGTCCTCTAGGATCATTTCCTAATATAAGTTTAAAAACTCCATCTAAAAGAAACGAAGCTGGAGTTTCTCCAGGATGTACCCTAGCGGTAATAAATACTATTGGTTTTTTCCCAACAAGGCATCTTGGGTTTATTTCAGGAAACAATCCACTAATCCTTTCTTCTTCAGCATCAAGAAAATTGCATTTACACGATATAGTAACTAGTTCAACAGGACGACTATCAATACTTAATACTATAATTTCTCTAAAAAAATATACATCAGGCGAGCAGGTTTTCTCAAAAAACTTTATAGACTTCATTATGTCTGAGTAAGAATAAGGTGTAGCATATGCAAAAAAGTAATCACAATCAGCATGATTTATGTCAAAACTCCATGTATATCTATAAAAACCATTGTTCCCAGGCTCGTAAAAAGCTTCTCCAGGGACTCTTTGCCATTCAGACTGCCCTGGTGTACATTTCCAAACCGGTCTATACCCGGGTGTACTGAAAACTTTCATGTAGTTTAAATTTGCGATGCAGATTTTCACACTTGTTGCCTTTCGAAAACCTTTAACTCCGAAGTAAAACCAGGTTCGGTAACTGTTGAAACCAGCACTTGCTGCATCTGGACATACAAAAATTTCATACTAAATCAATGTTACAGTGTTTTGGCCGAATTTTTCTACTCTGCACATGTTTCCTGAGTCAAAGTTGCTGTAAAAAGTAAGATTGTCTATTGTTATACTGTCTTGGTGTGGACTTTCAAAATCCATTATGATTTATATAATAAATTCATAGAGGGAAGTGTGAAGAATTAGATGGGATCGAAAGATTTTTATGCTGAAAATTATAGGTTGTAAGGTGATAAAATGATGAATTATTTTTTGTGAGAGGGAGATTTTGTTTGTAGTAATTAATGATAAGGACTTTTGTTTTAGTATTTACAAGTAATTATTATATAAAATAGTGATGTATTATGTTTAAGATATAATCAATAGAATTTTTTTAAAATATATTTATTATCTTTTACTTTATTTTATATAACAACAAAATCTCATATTCGAAAGGAAAATCATTATTCGAATTCATCAGTTTTGAATTCTAAAAAAATAGTAGGAAGTGTTAGAATAAATCCTTATCTCAGTACTATTTATTGTTTTCACAGTGAAAATTGGATGTTTTAAGATGAGCTATAAAGAATTTAATAATTTTCCTTATAGATGAAGCTAACACGACTTACTATGTAAAAACTTAGAAATTTTATTCAGGGCTTATGATTGCACTGATTATGACAAATCTTGTTTGTCTTTATATAAGAACTTTGTCAAATAGGCTTACTGAGTTTATTCATAAATATATCACGGTTAAATGGTTTTATGCTGAAAAAAGAGGACTGATGCTTAATTATTATATTGAACTTGTAACTAATGAATTATTGTTACTTTAACAGTATTTATTCCTTACATTTATACTATTTTCTTTAAAAATATCATTATAAATACTAAATACAATAATAAATATCTTAAAAATAATTAGGGTATTATTTTAATCTAATAATAGGGTGTTAATTTCAATACTACCTTTTCATAAACCCTAAATTAATTCTATTATAAATCATTTATTTATTCGATTAAGATTCTGTATTCTTGTCTTAAGATCATTCACAAGATTCTGATCTTCATTAGCTGTAGACTTGTTCAACAAATTATTAACTTTGTTTTTCAAATCATTTAAAGTTGTGTTAAATTCTACTGGAGGAGGGTTACTTGACAATCCATATCTCTGCTTCATAATATCCAAACGTCTTTGAAACTCTCTAAAATTATACCCAGAAACACTAGTATCTTCAAAATGATTAGTCCTATTTTCCATTATATCATGATTTTCCCTTATCTCTAAATTAATTTTTTGCTCTTTGCCATCTCTAGTATCTTTTCTCATATTTTTCTCTTTATTTTTCTTCAAATCATTAATAACCCTCTCACTAAGTTTAGGTGGTAAATTATTTAAAAATCCTGACAAATCGACATCAGCATTTTTTTCAATATAATCAGAAAGTTTTTTAATCCCTAACACATAATCTTGATTAAGGAAAATAAAAAGCTCAGCAAGTTCTGTATCAGTCTTACTTTCAGTAAAGTTTGATGAATAATTTGAACTGTTAAGCATAATAATTATCCATTTTTCAATCTGCATATCAGGTGAATGATGTTGTCTTACAGCTTCATATGATGCCCAAACATTATTTCCTTGTAATTTTACAATTTCATTTACTAATGATTTGATTGTTTTTATGCTTAAATCATCCCCAACTACAGCTTTGTATTGTACTAAATATTCATGTATTGAAATAAAAATTTTAGAAACATCAATTTGATTCATAACCGTGTTAAGGACTTTTGTAAGTTTTAAAAGACATCTTATAACGAGACCTGGCATTTTTATTAAGGAATTGCTAGACTTGTGTTTTGTTAAAAGCTTTATAAGGACTACAATTATTGTTGTTGGCCTTGAATGCTCTAATACTCTTAACATAGTCCCGTTTAAGGTTTTTAACATTACTTCACCTTCACCTTTTTCCCCAACTTTTTCAAGTTCTTCGATAAGCAGGCGGGTTAAAACCTGCTCGACAAGGGCAAAAAGAGACCCTTCAGTCAACTCTCGCATGATGATTTTTGTTGAACAAACTTTATGCACAACATTTAAAAAATACTTTGCAAATCTTAAAGGAATATCATCAATAGGCCTTTCAAATGTGTTTATAATAACTTTTGTCAGAGCATCACATAAAAGATTTGCTTTTTTCTGGAGCTCTTCTTTGTGACTATCAAGGTTATTTAGTATTAAATCATTTATAGCGACTAGTGCATCTACTTTTGAGCTCATATCTCCATGTTTTAACACATCGATATTTTTATCTAATTCGCCTTTATGATCTTCAAATTTTGCCGAATCATTTAAAAGGTTTTCATCACTTTCAGAAAAAATAGGAATTTTTGGTTCTTCTAATACTTTACGTATATTATTTATTGGCATATCAATAGTATTTTTCTCCATAACAAAAATCCTACTATTGTTATTAACAGGTTTCTGATAGTTTATAGTCCTTTCAGTTTTTTCCTCTTTAGGTTTTAAATTTTCAATAATATTCTTAGGTAAAACAAATTCAGCTGTTTTTTCTTCTAAAATTTGTGGCTTTTCAGATTTGATATTTTGGTTGAGTTTTTGTATGATTTCAGGTTTTTTATCTTGTTTTGATTCTTCAGGTTTACGTAATGTGTTGGCAAGTGTTTTTTTTATGTCAATTTTTGTGTTTTCTGGGTCGAAAATACGTTCGGTCCTCCCTCCTTCTGGCTCTTCACGAGTGCTGTATGGGGTTAATGATCTGGCTTCTTCAAAACTACTTCGGATTTTGGAGCTTTTTGGTGTGATGATTTTTGGCATTGGATCACGAACACTTAGACGACGATTTGGACCTGCTAAACTTACACCTGAAACTGCTTTAAAACGCTGTTCAAAAAGGTCTTTGATTTTGTCTGGGATATCTCCAATCATACCCCAAGTCTTTTCACCTGCTACTTTAAAAATTTCCCCCATTGTTTGCACGGCCGCTGTGCGGACGTTATTATCAGTAGAATTAGCATATTTCGCTATAGTTTTAACATCTTTTGATTGAGTTATGCTTATACCGAAATCTTGGATTAATGAAGCTATTTCTTCAAGACATTCTACTTTTGATTTTGTGTTTTTTGAATTACATCCAGTTAGAACAAAGATAAATACTTTTTCTGGAGGGTAGATTTTGGTTGAACTATGCATAATACCTCTGATGTTTGATTTGAAATTTGCATTTCCACTTTTTTCACACATTATTGGTAGAAATAGCCCCGCTTCAACTTCATGTAATGTATATTTTTGTTCAGCAAGCATATTAATCATTGCCTGAGTCATTTCAATAATTGCTTTAAGCAATTGGGTGTTCCCCATTTCAAGCATTTTTATCCAAATCCATCTAAAGATGATATCTAATATTTCAATAACTTCCCTGCTTTGTGATGTTAAAAAACCATTGATATGCCCAACACCCTCGATTTGCCTTTTAAAGTCCTGGCTTAAAAGCAAAACAAAAAGATCGCCTGAAAAGCAGACCCGCATTTGATCTTTGAGTTTTTCATTAAAATCAGGTCTAATATCTTCAACTGACCATTTATTTCTCGCTTCAACCTCAAGACGTTTTTCTTTATTCCCAACAGCAACAATAGCGATTTCCACACTTTCAGCCATCATTGACCTAGTTTTTTTCAATGGACTTTTCAATTCAGCCTGACTAATAGTCTTCGTTGCACAAACGCTTTTTTTCCTCACACATTCCTTAGACGTCGATCTGTTTCCTTCTTTAGTATTACTCCTTGGGATCTTTGGTGGTAACGACGTATTTTCAACTGACTCTTCCATACTTGGTCTTCTTTTATATTTCTCAAATATTAAATTCAAAGTATTCATAACAGCAGGTTTAATATCCTTCAAATAAGGTAAAAAAGCATCAAAAGTCACAATTTCAACAATTTCTGAAAAAAACACTTCAGCCAAATTTCTTATAGTCGCTGATCGATCTTGTAAACAAGATAAACTAGCTTGTATATAATTTTTCATATCAACTTCTTTAAAAGAAGTTTTATGATCTAACAACCATTTCAAAAGTTCACTACGAAGTTCAGGATTATCTGTATTCAAAGGTCCAGCAGAATATATAATAACCTGATCTAAACCTGCTTCTTCTCCCCATTTATTCATAGCTGCTAATGCATCAACTCTTAAAAGATTCTGTTTATCAGCTAAGCAATTGATTATCGCTGGGAACATTTGCTTAGCAAAATGCTTAGAATCACTTCCTAGAGAATTAGCAAGTTTTCCTGATAAAATCAAAGCTTGACGTATAAGAGCTTTATTTGGATCTGATAATCTACTTACAAGAGCTTTGATTATACTTTCTAGCCCTGTAGGTAAAACCCTACCCCCACTATTATCTAAAATAGCTTCAAATTCTTCAAGACCTTCTTTTCTAAGCTTCCAATTAGAGTCTGAGATTTTTTTCAGCATTCCTGGGGTTATGAGTTTTTCTATATTATTTTTCGTTATCGCGTCTTCGAGGATTTTTTTCGCATCAAACTTAACTTCCTCTTGCCCTTTAGCCAATTTAAACGAAGTCTTATTAATAATTTGTGTCTTAGCAAAATCTTCTTGAAGAACTTTCATAGTAGATTCTTTAATATCGCTTAATAAACTTATAAGCTTTTCTCCTATGAAACTATATATCAAAACTATCAAATTTTGACTTGCTTTTTTTATTTGAGGATTCGCCCCATTTAACCCATTTTTCGCATACTCAATAATCTCTTTTAAACTTACACTATGAACACCATATTCAGAAACTATTTTCCCAATACACACACAACATTCAGATACAACTTTCGGCTTATTACTTTCCCCTGTGTTTTTTATTAACATATTAACAACATATTTTGGCCCAACAACTTCAGTTATTGCATATATACAAGAAGAATATACTTCAACAAGTTTAATATCAGCAAATTTATCTAAAGCCGCTGGGATTAATACACCAAAAGCTGTGCGTTTTGAAATTGTACATTTTTCACTAGTAAATTTATAAAATTCAAATGCCGCTTTGACCACATTAAAATTGTTTTCCTTCCAATCTTTAACTGTTGTCCTAATAAAACGTAATATTGATTCATTATGTTTGTTTAATATAAGAATATTATATTCTGCCCATTGTTGCAAAGCTAAAAGTCCAGCTTGTTTTTCTTTCCAAGCGTTATCTTTAAGTTGCTGAATTATATTGCCTGGGAGGAATTCTTGGATTGTATTCTCAGCTTCTTCAGGGGTTAAACTTTGACTATCTTCATCAATTTGAGTGTTTTTATTTCCTTTATTTGTAGGTGTTGGTATTTCTTTAACTATAAGTTTTTTTTGTGATCCACTTGTTGGTTTATCTTTTTCGATTTTTTTTTCAGGTTCTTTTTTTATTTTCTCAGGAACTACTTCAATTGAATTCTCATCAATTTTCTTCATCTTAACTGCGGGTAAATCTTTAAGCATAGGGCCGACAATATCAGAAAATTTCTTAAGCATAACAGCCAAAAGTTTACAAGTACTATTTCTTACCTCAGGTGATGAGTCATCTGTGTTTTTTTTACAAATCCCAGTTATGAGTTTTATTATGTTTTTAGACTCAGATGAAGATAATGAGTCAAAAACTCTTTCAAGCCAGGCACAAGTATTGGTTTTTACAGTTGGGTTTGTATCTTCAAGTGCATCTTTAATATCTTCATAAGCATTTTCAAATGATAAACTGTACATAAGGTTATCTAAAGTTGAATGTGTTTCTTGAAGAACTTGTGTTTTTTTATCTTTAAATTTCTGAAGTATTAACGGTAAAAGTTGTCTTGAATAAGGTTCAAAAAACTTCCTTTGACCCTTAGCAAGAAGACCAACAAGTTTTAATGACTGGAGCATAACTTGTAAATTGCTATCGTTTAAAAGCCTTTTAGCTAAAGTTACAAGCTCAATTGGGGACTTTTCTGCTAGTTTTGGATAATTCGCATCATTATTTAACTCTTGTAATGCTTGTTTTTTATCAGTCCATTTCTCCATACTCAAAACTGTATTAACCCAGTTTTCCCCATATTTAGTAAATATATCCTTAGCATCAGCCATATCATAAATATCCAACCCTTTATTAACTTTTCTTTCACTTTGTGAGGATTTTGCCCGAGATTCTTCACATTTTAACCATCTAGTCGGACTTGGGTATTCAGTTATTTCTTCAAAAGCTTTTTGAAGCTCATCTTGTTGAGGTTTTTTCAATTTCTCAACATATGGTTTTATCAATTCTCTAACCCAACGATAACATTCTTTATAGAATGATAAAGCTTCTCCACGAACTGAAGGGTTACTTGCTGATGCAGCTTTTTCTAAAGATGATACAAATGGTTTGAATGATAATTTTTCTATACCAAAAGAGTTTATAATACTATTGACTGTGCTAATTCCTAATGCTTGAACTTTTAGATTTTTGTTATTAATACATTGTAAAAGCCCGTTTATTATACCTTCAAAGTTGTCTTTGTGTATAGCAAAAAAGTCAAGAATTAGAGTTGAACTGTCAGATTTTATATTGTTTTTAGCGCTGGTCATGCATTTTTCTATAAGTGCTTTGGTTATGTTTTCACTTTGGTTAATAAGTAGGTCTGGTTGGTTTTTGATATAGACTGCGACTATGTCTAAAGCTTTCCCTTGTGCGCCAGGATTTGAATCTGAGATGAATTTACCCACGCTAGAAAGGTAGTTGGAATAGAGAGGGGATGATGGGATTTGAAGTAAAGATGCTAGTTCAGCATAAGCTTTAGATCGGGTTTTCCAGTTTTTTGAATCCACTCGCGATTCGAGTGGGCCTGTTTCTTCTTTTTCTTCTTCTTCTTGAGGATATCCTGATGAATTTTCAAATGTCTGAGGTAAAGGCTCCATTTATTAGGGTGATATTGGGAGATAGATTTTCATTGCAAAATTCGAGGTGTTTTAATGAGAAGTATTTAAAATCGATGGTTTGGCTTAAAAAATACTTTTGATTTAAGATAAAGTAATCATTTTGGTTTAAATATGATTTAAAATAATATGATTTGATGATGTATCGGCACAAATTTGAGTTCTTCTGAATGTAAATGGATGCAGCTGTTTTGATTTTAGGTTAGAATTTTAATAGTTAAAAGTGTGGTTTAGTCTTAGTATGATTTTCTTAAAAATAGCTTGGGGAGGGTTATATGTTTAATAAAGTATATAATTTTATAAGTTTTTATTGAATTATATATTCATTATGTAACTTTTATTAGGATTTCAAATAAAGATACCTTTCTTCAAAAAATTAAGGTAACTAGTTCACTCCTGGCTATACACTTATTCTCCAACCTAAATACGAAAAAAATCTATAGCCCACATATTTAAATATTCCAAACATCAAACTAAAATTGCAATTACGCACTAATAAAACTTTCCTGGGGATTTAGGAAGCGGGGACTTCCTATACGGGGATTTTCTCTTAGCTTCTTCTAAAGACATTCTATTAACCTTAAGATACATCTCTTTAGGTTTAGGTTTCGGAGCTTCTTCCTCTTCACTTTCTTCTGTCATACTAGCATCATCATCATACCTATGTTTATATAAATGCTCAGAAATTCTCAATAAATTCCACCTTTTTCCTGGAACCAACCTCAACATTCCTTTAATAACCACATGCCAAGGTTTTGAAATACTATTCGGCATCTTCTTATATTTACACCCTTGTATTTTCCCTAATACTTCTTCTCTACTTTCCCCATCAAAAGGATGCTTTCCAACTAATAAATAATACAAAATACATCCAATACTCCATATATCCAAAGCTGGGTTTGCTCTATTGTTTTCTCCGGTTAATATTTCAGGGGCAAGGTATAATAAACTCCCAGCATCACTTCTATCTCCATTATTATTAGGACCAAACATCCCTGCAATACCAAAATCAACTATTTTGATCATTGTTTTTGACTCAGAAGCGAAAAGGATATTTTCTAGTTTCAAGTCTCTATGAACCAATTTCGAATTGTGACAGTATCTTATAGCTTCTACAATCTGACATGCTATATGATAGACTTCAGATTCAGATAATGGACCTTTTTCTGCTAAGTAATGAGTAAGTTCTCCACCTCCACAGTATTCCATAACAAAACACATTTTGTCAGCAGTGGCAAATGCATCCATTAGATAGACTATGTTTGGATGCCTTAAGCCTCTTAGAACACCAATTTCTGAATAGACACGGTTGACATCTTCTGTTGACATTAAGGAGTTAAATTCTATGAACTTTATGGCAACACTAGCTTTGCTGATAACATTTTTGCAGAGATAGACTGAACCAAAACCCCCTTGGCCGAGTTTTTTGATTTCTTCGTAGAGAGCTAGGTTGGAGGACTTGGAGAAATCTTCACCTTGAGATAAGAAAAGCGGTTCTTCTGAGTTGATGTATTCCATATCGTCATCAGACAATTCACCACCAGTACTATCAAATAACCGGCATTTTACATGCTTATCAATGATGAATTTCTCTTGAATATCACCTATCAAGTCGTGTACAGTCATTTTTCCATGTACATTTGCTGTGATATTCGAAGAAACATCACCGTTTAAAAAAACTTTAACTTGGGTGTGCATATTTAATGCTAATTATATGACGCAGAATTACTCTAAATACAAAAATGAAGTGTTTCAATTTGTAAATGTAAAACACTTAGATAAAAAAATATTATTTTCAGCCATCTCTATAAATATTATCTATAAGTTTTTAATAGTTGTTTTTTAAAAAATTCATAAACTAGGATTTTAATATGTTTTTATAGCTTAAACGTTTTAAATACATATTTTGTATTTCATCAGATAATTATGATTATATCAGGAATTTATGAGTAAAATATAAAAAGAAATGAAAATCTCTTGGATTGTATTTGGATTACAGCTTAGTCTGATATTTTTTTTAACATATGTTTTTAAGAATCTATGTAGTTTGTATAGTTTATAGACAAGTGAATTATTGATTCTTTACTTTCAATTATTATTTACTTATAAACAAGTCAAACAACATCTGGATTTGTTGTTAAAATAACCTTAAATAGTCTAAAGGGAATCCTTTTCTAAAAGACGTTATACAAATCTCTACACAAAATTTTGTAAAAAAATATCTAATTATTTAACCTTATAAGAAATAGCCCAACTCTTATTTAAAATTTTAATAGCATATTAGTTTCTATTAATAATATAGATTTTCCTTCGATCTTCCATGCTCATTGGGGTTTTTTGTATACTAGTTTCAAATTTATCTATATCATCTAAATGTCTTATAACTTTTTGTGAAGGGGTTTTGATT
This sequence comes from Stentor coeruleus, assembly GCA_001970955.1. Lineage (NCBI taxonomy): Eukaryota > Ciliophora > Heterotrichea > Heterotrichida > Stentoridae > Stentor > Stentor coeruleus. The sequence goes on along the minus strand of MPUH01000080.1, from coordinate 16,495 downwards.
TTTATCTTAAACTGGGTATCTTTTTTTGGGCTTTGCCTTGGAGAAGTTGTGATTTGCAGTTTCTCAATTCTTTTCTTGCTTTTCTTTTTTATAAGGTTTTGTATACTCCTCGCTTTATCCGAATGGTTTCTGAGTATTTTGGGATTTATATTCTCAACAGTAAACTCTCCTCTATTAATCCCAAAGCCTTTTATCAGAAATTTCTTATAACAATTCGCGAATCCTCCTGTTTTTTTTAATCTTGGGTTCCTATCAGCACATAAATTTACCCTATTTACCAAACTCACACTATCATAATCGAAATTTGACTGTTGAAAATCGCAATAGTTAAAACCTTTAGTTGGTGTTATCTGATATTTCTTCAAATCTCTTTCAAATCTTTCCCCATCTCTAGAAAGTAATTCTTTACGTTGTGTAGTACTAATTATAGGCACATAAGGAATTCTGAAAAAATCAGGAGCTTCAATGCTCACTCCTTGGGTCAATGGGGTTTTCAAGCATTTCCTTGAAAATTTTACTGACTTTGAATGGTAAATTGACTGCGGGGTTTTAAAGTAATCCGGCAGATCATTGCTTATTGTTGTCATGATTAAATATAATAGATTAAATCAACTGTTAAATAGCTTCTAGAGTTGAACTATATGCATTTAGTTGATTTTTAAGTTCTTCTTCTAGATTTTCTTGATAGTCTTTGCCTAGGTTGTAAGCTTTGCAGAAGTTCTCAGCAACTTTTGCAGGATCGTCTCCTTGCCGTAGTGCAATTTTCCCTTTTTTCCCTATTCCTACGTTGACATCAATATACACAATTATATTCTTAGTTTCTTTTACTCTCCCTAAAAACGAAGGCGGCTTAAACTCTAACTTTCTCATTTTTTCATAGTTTTCTCCATATCCTTTCTTTTCNCTCTCCCTAAAAACGAAGGCGGCTTAAACTCTAACTTTCTCATTTTTTCATAGTTTTCTCCATATCCTTTCTTTTCCTGCTCTTTTTTCAACAGTTTTTCCTCAATTGTTTTCCTTGTTTTCTCCACATATTCATCAAACCCTCTTGGTCTATCTAACTCATTAACATAACTAGTTTTACTAGTATTCGGTTTAAAAGTACATTGCTTTAATTCTCTTTCCATATAACTTTGCATAGTAGTTTTTTTTTCTTTATACACTTTTTTTTCACTCCTGTTCGACATAACAGAATTATTCCTATACTTAAGTATTTTAGGGGCAAAAGTGCATTCATTAAGTTCTTTTTCCATAGCAGTTAATTTGCTACAAAGGATTTTATCTTCTTTTTCTTTAAAATTCCCATACAAATTCTCAAATCTTAAGTTTTTATCTGTGCTACCACTAGAATTTGAATTAATTTCCGGGCGGAAAATGCAGCAGGTTTCAAAATTCTGTTTCTGAGCCTCAAATGTTTTTTCTTTTTTCTTCAGATAGTTGTTAAGTTTATAGTTTTCAGCTAATTTTTCATATTCGCTTACAAACTTTTCTAGTCCCCATTCTGAAGATACAGCGCATTCATTAGCTCTTTCTATGCATTTTCCTAATCTTTCTAAATCGCAAACTCTACTATCAAAGCTTGAAGTCCTATCAAGAAGTATCGATACAAAATCATATAAAAGTTCTTTAACAATATGTTCATCACCATTTGGGCTTAAAAAATTCCAAGTCTGTCCAAATATTTCATCTTCAAAATTACGGTAATAAACTTTAGCTTTTAGTGTTTTGAATACATAATCGGTCTATGTAAGAATTACTGATAAAAGAATGCCGATATTTCTAAAAAAACCTTTGGAGTTCTCCATTGAGACAAATCCTTCAGGGGACTCGCATTCGTTTATAGCATCTTCAAGTTCTTTATTCCTTTTTTCCTCAAATATCTTTACACTAGCAGTTGTCGGTTTAAAAGATTTAGTATTTCTATCAATTTCTTCTTGAATCTACTTATATCTTACAGCTTCAGCAGCATTTTTCCGCCGATCAATTCTATCAAGTGCGTCTTGATACAAGTTTTTTATGTTTTTCTCATTTTTCTCAGCTTTTTCGAGATCTTCGAAATGCTTGCGAGCTTTAGCAAGAAAATAATCACTAATTGGTCTTGAAAATGTATAGAAATCAGAGTTAGTCAAAGGGTTTTTCGAAGGACTTTTCATATTAATAAAACCTCACAATCCAAAATAAAAAAATGTTATGGGGAAATTTCTCAACAAACCACAGATCAAAATCAACAGACCGACTTGTCCCCAGAGAAAAACATCGGACAATAAGCGATTATTCACAAGAAATCAATAAAAAACTTGTGAGTATATTACAAAACCCAGCAATATCTGGATATAAAACCATTCAAATAAGCCAAAATAGCACTTTTATTACAAACAATGATCATTATAATGAAATCATGCAAAAAATAGATCAAGTCAGCTCAAAAGGAAACATAATAAGAATTAATAAAGAAATCAAAGAATCAGAAATTTATGAATTTCAAATATCAAAAAATGATAGGATTTTATTAGATATTGATTGTTATGGGAAATTTAACCCTATGAAAGTTAAAGTGGAAAAAACAGGGAAAGTTAAGATTTTTGTAAGTTCGAAAAATAAAGAACCTGATGAAGAAAATTGTGAAAGGGTTTTTATTTGTAACAATTTTAAGATTAGTGATGGAGGGTTTAGGTTTAAAGCTTTGAAACTGTTTTTCACAATTTTGGCTTTTGAAGATGTTGTATTGAAGTTTTCATATGAGTTTAATAAAAGGGATTTATTAAAAGGAAGTATAGGAGAAAAACTGTTATTTTTAAAGTCGAAGAATGAACAACATATACGAACTATGCGAGAAAATCCTAGTCTAAAAGCTGAGTTTGTAGCTTCAGTGAATGAAATTCTAGCTAAACGTAAAGATGAAGCACAAAAGCTTTGTGGGTATAAAGACTTTGTAGAGATAAACAGGAGTGCAAAAAGTTTGGAAGAAAGGAAAGGAATGATTAAGTCTAGAAGTGAAGAAAGGGTAAAAAGAGCAGAAAGCGCTAAAGATAAAAAGAGAATAAATTACTCGGAGAAAGTCGAAAAAGCAAAATTTTGTCTTATAAAAAGGGACTTGAAAAAACAGGAAAGGCTTAAAAAAGAAGCAGAACAAAAGCTTATAGAAGAAAAAAAAATCCAAATTCAGCATTGGGCAAGAATAATTTCTTTTAGTCTTATCTATTTGCATTGGTGGTCAAGTTATCGTTTACTAAGAGCATCTCGAAGCAGAGCACGAAAATCAGCAGCGAAAATCCAAAGAATATATCGTAGATGGACTAGTACAACTTTTTTAGGAGCACCAAAAGAGCTTATTCGTTCCCATAATTGCATATTAATATTCAAGTTATTTTTTCGCCCTGTTGCTTTTTATTACAAACATCAGATTATGAATCTTATTAATTCTCGTGTAGGGGAAATAAAACCAAAGAAAGTTTTTAAGAAATTTTTTTCGAAGATTATTTTCCTACAAAAGTCTATTAGGGAATTTGTAAATATAAGGCAGTTTTTGTTTGATAGAAGTATTGTTTTGTGGAAAAGTACGATATCAAAAGTTATTAAAAGAGTTACTACTGAGAAAAAAAATATCAATTTACTTAATTCACTTATTAGGATAAGAGAAACGTATAGAGATGCTATTGTAAAAGATCATTTGAAATTGAAGTATCATAATAAAAGAGTCACATGGGCAAATTATAAATCTTTTCTTTTAAATAAAAACGAACTTCAATATCTTATAAAGAAAGCAACTCGGCTTACTTCTTCTAGTATGCATTAAATAAATAAAAATTTAACAAATATTTCATGATGAAAAAACAACTTAAAATAATTTTTTTTAACTTACTTAAGCTATCTCTCCAAAACACCTAATGCAAACATCATAATCACAAATATCACATCTAAAACTTCCACATTTCTGAAAAGTAGCCTTGCAAATATTGCACCCATAAGTATTATGAGATTTATGATTCCAAGCTAAACTATGATTCTGATCACACTGCGTACTCCATGCTATTGAAGATTTTGATACAATAATATCTATACACTTATAGCATATATCCCATTTACATTTGTTGCAATTAAAGGAGTTTTTATACATCTTTTTCTTACACCCAATGCAAATAAATACTTTTTTCTCATAGCCTTTATATTGTTTATGATCTGAAATCCAATTTAATTTATGTCCTCTATAGCATGTGATATCTGTATTATCAACTTTTTCTTTATATGCTAATTTGAAGCAAAGTTTACATAAACAATGATTACAAATACTACAATAATATCCAATTTCAATAACCCTTTTACAATTATTGCAAGGTGTAGGTTTCTCATAAAAATACTCAAACTTTATACGATGACCCTGAGGACAAAAAATTTCTGAATTGATATTATCAGTACTATCAATGAGTTTATCTTTAAGACTTATAAGTATTTTCTCTATTCTCCCAACTTGGTCTTTAAGCATACTATTTTCAGCTAAAATTTTATTATTCACACTTGCAGCTTTATTTTGATTTACCCTAATACCATTGACCAAAATTTTGATTTCTCTAACTTTTCCAAGCCAAGTCCCACTAACATTTTTAGTCTCTACTTCCCTACAAACATGCATTCTTTGAAGACTTCTAACATTTCTTTGCCAAATTGTCGCTATTTCAATCTCAAGTATCAAATTAGCTAATTCTCTATAATCAGCAACTTCTTTACTTTCTTGAACCCTATCATATATATCTCCCATAATAGAAATAAGTAAATTCATCATAATAACAGGGTTAACAATTGTAGCAATTATAAAACATATCCATTGTATTATCCTATAATCAGGTTTATTAATATTCCCAAGTGTGATTAAGTAAGATCCTGATAAAAATTCAGAAAAAATCGTTTTTTCTAAACTCATAAGCATTAAAATAAACGCAAAACCAACTGTAGAATACGCAAGGATAATAAGAAATGGTAATACATCTTTTATAACCTCAGTTATTAAATTTATCATATACCTAGTCCGAGAAAAAATCCTAAAATAGCTAATTCCCCTTGCCCAAGAGAATAAATTAAGTACCAAAAGCACTGTTGGCTGATATGAACGTGATTTAATTAATGAATCAGCAAAAAAAATCAGCATAATAGTTCGAGAAAGATCAATCATGTTCCAAATATCAGTGAAATATTCTCGAATTCCCCCGAAAATTTGAAGGATTTCATATAAACTAAGGAAAAACCCAATAGCAAAAAACATCATGTTTATAGTATTAAAATCAGTAGTTATAGATACTGTGCATAAAAATCCCATATAAACAATATAAAGTAAACATTGTAAACTGGTTATGAGGATGAAATGATGCCATTTATGGTCGATGTAGTTTTGTATGAATTTAGAACGGAAAATGTCTTGACATGGACTTGTAACGAGGCTTTTGAGGAAATCTATGCTTTCTTGGCTGCCTGAGACCATGTTGAAGCTCACGAGTGAAGTGAGGAATTCGATTGATAACCCGTTTTCTTCGGTGTTCGAAGAAAAAAACCAGGATTTCTGAGGGATGAATTCGGAGTTTATGATACGGATAGGTAAACGCCATGTAGAACTTATTGCTATTGGGAGGTCGGCTATAGTGTTTACCCAAAGAAGTGAATCATAAAAATCGGTAAGTGCAGAAAAACCTAGTTTGTTTATACTCATTAAATCTTCTGTACTTATTGAATTACCTAATAATGGGTTTTCAGTTATTTTTTTTGTAAAAAATTTGACAAATGCTAAAACTGTATTTTTTTGGTTACTTAAAATACTTAAAGCCAAAGGGGTTAATTTGTTGCTGTATTTAGTTAAAGGTGATCCTGCATAAAGGGCAGCTTTAACATTTGCTGTAATTCCAAAATAAGCATATAAATGAAGAAGTGTTATCCTGTCAGGCATAATTATTGAGTTTTCTAAACTTGGGTCATATGGTATTTGTTTTTTATCTTTTAATTCTAAGAAATGCTTTATAAATTTGTGAATGTTAGGATTGGGAGAATAGATATTGATATTTTTTTCATGTAAAGGATTTTCGATTATAGTAAGATATGGTTTTTCCATCGATTTTTAAGGAAATATATTTTTCATCTTCGCTGACACGCATGAATTCTATTGAGCCTGTGTATTTTATTGAAAAAATCAAACTAAATGTATTTATATCCCAAAAGCGGAGAATCCCATCTGATGAACCAGTGATAAAAGTTATCCCATCTTTACAGGCATAAAGTGATTTGCAGAAATGTTTTTGGATAGAAAACTCATAGTAAAGGCTATTGGAATCAAGGTTGATTACACTTATATAGAAGTCAGGTCGGGATATAAACAAAAGTTTCGAATCAAAAGATAGTGAACACATCAAACTCTTGCTATAATCAAAACTAGCAACCTCACTTTTCCTTTCAAGACTCCAAATCTTAACACAATTACTATCCCTAATAATCAACCGTGAATTCACCGAGTCAAAAATAATCAACTGAATAGGATTATTCCCTTTAGCAAATTGATCAATAATTCTCAAAGGCATTATCGAAAAAACCTTAACAATCATTTTCGTCCCTCCAACATATAAAATTTGTTTTTTGCCATCTAAAGCTATAGTATTCGTATAATCTTCATCAAGGTTTTTAATTTTCGATAATTCATGAGTATAAATGTTATAAAGATAATAACTAGTACGAGTTGTTACAAAAATAAGATTATCTCTAACATAAACAAGCCTATTAACATCAGAATCACAAGTAAAAGCATATTCACAATTCCCAGATTCAAGTGTCATTATATTAACATCACATTTTATACCATAAGCTAAATATTTAGAATTAGTACTAAACCCACATAGCATCGTACCTTTAATTTCATATTTAAGTGGTAAATATGGCCATTGTATTAAATATAATATCCCAGTATCAGTAGAAGCATATATATTTGAATTGTAGTTAACTAAAACTTTTTTGATTTTGTTTATAGTCATAATTATAGGAATTCTGCTTTTATTATGATCCCAAACATGCATTTCACTATTCATTAAGCTTATGACAAGGATATCAGAAGGACTATAAGCGAGATCAAGGATTTTAGCTGGGAAGTTATGACTAGTATTTTGTTTTAATGATTTTTCTTGATAAGAGTAGATTATTATTGATTTGACAGATCCTATTGCAATATAAAATCCTGAATAAGATACTTTAAGTTTTGTTACAATCATTAAGTCTTTGATTTCTACAGTCCTATCTGCGATATATAGTATTTTACTATACTTTGTTGCTAATGCTAACCAACCTTTACTTTGGCTTATACTCATAAACTTGAAATTTTCATTTGATATCACTGAGAATTTGTCCATGTTTTTCAGATCCCAAGCTACAACATCAGCTTCAGCATGCATACTATAAAGGATTCCAGAACCTGGACTACTAACAATACTACTGACTATATTTCCAGAACTTAAAACTGTGATCATTTCGAATTTATCAAGGGTGTAAACAAAAATTCTTGTTTCAAATAAACCACCTCCAACTACGAGTATATTTAAATTTGCTTCAATAACAAGCTTTTGTAATAAGTCTTCTGTTACTAAAACTTCTAATGGATATACATCAGAATTACTTTCATGTAATCTTAATACAGTGTTTGTTTTATAAAGCAAAAATACAATTTTATTTGGTGCTATGATGGCGAAGTCGTTTATAGAAAAACCTAAAGGTGCCTTTCCGATTTCATGAGGAAGTTTATAAGAAAATTCTGTTGAAATGTCGTCTAGCTTTTTTGAAAAATCTAAAGATTCAGCATTTTGGTTTCCGTAGGGATTTAGAATTTTTGTTATTGAGATGCTCAGAATGGGTTTGTATTCATAGACGAGTTGGACAGATTTTTCATCCATAACCATGGTCTTGTTAATATCCATTATATTATAATTATTAAGGTCTTAAAACTTTTTTACTTTGAAAAATAAGATAGAAAATTTGATGATATTATTAAGTCATTTTTTTAAAACAAGTTGTTGTGTTCATTTTTAATAGATTTTGACATATTAATCAACTATCAGTTTCCAAAAGCACATACGAAGATAACCTTACATTTCCCTAACTTTGCCATTATTTCTTTCAGAGAATATTCGGTGCACAATCAAAGTACTTGAAATTACTAACCTCAATTACAACCAAATCATATTTTGACCTGTACTTTAAATAGTTTACTATTAATCTTTATAAAGCAAAAATGGATGATTATGTAGCTTTTAATAAAAAACTCTCATCTATTTATCTAGTTCTGAAGAAATCACTAATTTGTTTACAGGAATTGCTTTGATTAAAAATTTTATATTTATTATAATACGGAGATAAAAACAATAAAATGCCTATTTATTATGCTTATCTTTATATTGAGTCTACAACTAAAAAACTAAGTTTTTATATCTTTTACTCTTAGTGATAACAGATTAATAATTAGTAAAATGATTTGAGACTCTGATACTGTACCAAACATAAGGTAAATAATAAATAAGCAAATTGCTTTTAGCTTTTAGCTTTTCAGAGAACTTGATTTATGAAAAAGCTGTTAATGGGAAAGAGAAAATCACTATTGAGTTTAATTAAGACTGGTTTTGATGATTTAGGTTTAGTTATTATTATTTAAGTTATAAGGTTTAACAGAAATATGGGCTATATTACACGTATATGTCTGAGCATTTTGCAGTGAAGAGGATTAATTCTGAATTAGCGGAATTACAGAAAAATCCATCGAAGAATTTCGTAGCATTGCCTATTGAAACAGATTTATTTGATTGGCATTTTACTTTGAAAGGACCTCAAGACAGTGTTTATAGTGAAGGGCTTTATCATGGAAGGCTTATTTTGCCTTTGAATTATCCTCTCAAGCCTCCAAAGTTCTTAATGTTTAATCAAAGTGGGAGATTTGAAGTGGGTAGAGAGATTTGTATGAGCAACACCAGCTTTCATCCTGATGAATGGCAACCAGCATGGACAATCCGGACAATTCTAGAAGGCCTGATATCTTTTTTCCCTGAAGAAACTGAAGGGGCAATAGGTGCATTAAGAGCCTCAGATGATACTCGTCGAGCTTTAGCTACAAACTCATGGCATTGGTCTTGCCCGCACTGTGGAAAACTTGAAGAAATATGGAAATCCCATTGTGAGCTTTTTCAACCCATGAAATCTGACTCTAAACCAATACAAGAAGAAGAAAAAAAGCATGAAAAGGAAGAAAAGGAAGAAAAAACTTCAGATTTAGAAGAAGAGAAAAATGTTGAAGGTGAAAAATCAAATATCGAAAACGAAAAGAAAAATGAAGAAGAAGAAAAAATAAAAGAAGAAGAAAGGAAAAAAGAAGAACAAGCTAAAGCTGAAGAAGAATTAAAACAAAAAATGAGTTATTTGCCTAATGAAGAAGAAGTGCGGAAGTTCATAAAACATACAGATTCAAGGTTAAGAGTGGCTGAATTTTTGATTGCTTCTATTGTGTTTTTTGTTATTGGTAGTCAGTTTATACCTAATTTTAATGCGTTTATGTGAATTTTTAAGTTATTGCTTCGATGATAACATAAAGTTTTTTAAGATTTTTAATAAAGATTTGGATATTTTTTGTATAAAGGTAATAACTGACAAAATTGCAAGTAAATGTATAAAAATGTCGCTGATAGAAAACGAATATGAATACTTAACTAAACACAATTATTGATAAACAGTTTGATTTTATTATGTTAATAGTGTACTTTATTAGACAATTGTTGAAAACTCCATTGATGGGGACACTTCATAAATAACTCGAAGTTTAGGTTTGCTTTTAGCTAATACCCGAACAAATCTTGATTTTACTACTCTTTTACTTTGAAGATTCATGTCTGATTGCTTTGAATCGCCTGCAATTGTTTCTATGCTATCACATCTTTTGCCTGTGTTGCTTGAAGTAATACATCCCATGATCTATTATATATAATTTAATGTATAATTTTGAAATAATATGGATAAATAAAGCAACTTTCAATACAATTCATGTTATGATAGAATTATGAAATTTATAATTAATAATATCTGGCTATGATAAAAGTCTTTTAGTTCGCAAATTCGTTAAAAAAAACATTTAAGATTATATGTTTGTAAACTGTATATAGTCTTATAAAATATATGTGAATATGATATACCTTTTGAAACTATTATTCACTAAAATCATACAATAATATCCTTAGCTTGTAATTAAAATACATAATAAAAGCTAATCTTATTATCTGAATATATAAAATTCTTATACTTTTCTTAAGTAAGCATTGATCAAGAAAATTATAATTTTTTTGAAAAACTTTCCTTTTAAATCTTTCACCTCCAATAAAGCAATCCTTAACCCCAACCGTTTATTCTGTTTACAATTCCCAAATTATCTAAATTTGCCACATATATTTTAATATCATAAGGTAGCATTTTGACAATAATATATTAAAATGGACGAATATAAGACCTTTATCACTAGTAATAAGAGAATAAAAGGCCTTTTTGACATAAAGCAGAAGTTTAAAACAGTCATTTGCAACAACTGGCTAGGCGGCCACTGTGAATTCGGGGATAAATGCAAATTCGCTCATGGTTCAGAAGAAATTCGTGACTCTCCAAGCAAAACTAAATTAAAAACAATCCAATGCAAGCAATTTCATGAAAAAGGATTCTGTAAGTACGGGAATAATTGCCAGTTTATTCATAGAGACACTTCTCAAGAAACTTCATCTTCTTCACCACAACAAAAAGAAAATTCTAATGCTAAAATGAATCATCGTAATGCATCAAATGAATCATCAAGTTTTATTATATCTAAAAAAAGACTACCTGTTTTTCTTAGCATATCTTCTAAAGATATCTAAATGATAATTAAGATATCAAAATATAATAGTCTAATAATAGTCTAAAATAAAACATTTAATTCAAATGAGTTTTTAAATAATCAAACATTATATTAAGAGTATTTAAAAATACAAAATAAAAGCATATTATAATTATCAATAAAATATTAGAGTTTATAATATTTTGATTTATTAATATATAGGGATATTAGAATTTAAATAATAGATTTTGTTTGATAGTTATAATTTATTATAAAATTTATAAGAATAATATGGTAATTGATGTTATTTTTAATGTAAGTGATTATGCGGAAATGATATAAAATACTTAAGAAAATCATACCCCTGGGGTAAATTTTAAATCCTGCTCTTCTTTTTCTATATGGTTGCTTGGAGATTGGGGATCTGGCGATAGTGAAGATTGTAAAAAACTGCTGTTGTTTAAAGCGGTACTTGCTTCGCGATGTGGCTCCTTTGGCGTTACTTTTTTTTTAGAATGTTTAGGAGGTTTAAGACTTTCAGTAGATCGTTTTTGGAGGATATACTCATACGTTGTCAATCCTTTTGATTTAAGAAATATATGCAAGCCTGTTAGATAGCATAAAAGGAAGGAAAAAGTTAATCCTTCAAGGGTTAAAAAGGCTTGTATTGCTTGAAACAAAAGGAAAGTATCATTATTATAATAATCTGAAATTCTATCTTTAACAAGATCTGGAGAAGATATTGATTCAATAAAAGTTGCCCCACAAACAAAAAATATTATAAGGTTTAAAAGCATGCAAATTACAATCAAAGTTGCAAATATTTTATAGTTAATATCTCCAATACAGTTATTTACCCACTTACAATGATGATCAAAATTCAATGTACACCTATTACACCTAATACAATGTTTACTTGTTACACTAACAGGAGACTTGCAATAATTACAATACTTATCAGCACCTTCTTCTAACTGAATAATAAAACTAAATAATCTTTACTCTTTATCAGTCGAGTTTTGAAAAAGAATAACAGTTCTATCAGAAGGTACAGATGCTGTCAATTTATATCCAACAATAATAGTAGTGCTTTGGAAAAATATAAATAATACTCCAATTGGTATACGATTTTCAGGCTTTAGACAAGGGAGAGTGGTGCAGTAAATGCTGATTATATTAAAAGCTTGAAGTATCCAACTAATAATTTGGAAAAGGTGGAATGGTCTTTGAAAGCCATTCTTGCGGACGGGTCTATCCATATATTATTATTAAGGTTTAGATTAAAGATTATCCACATAAGGTTATAAATCAAAATCGATAATTTGCTCATTGCCTAGCTGAGCATTTTTTAACAAAAGTGCCCGTTCTTCAGAAAAAATCCCTGGCAAGTAATTATTTGACCCAAAATTTGTAGGTAAGATTCCTATAGCTTGATAAGCGGAAGCAATAAGTTCTGAACAAAAAAAATCACTTTCATCTCCAGGTTCAGCTTTTTGATAATATGGTAAAAACTTCTTCACTGACAATCCATATGATTTCCCATTAGCTTTCTTAATAAAATTTTCCAACTTCATCATAACTTCTTCAGTCCTCTCCATCTTAAGTTTTCTATAAGCAATCCTCTCAACACCTAAATGGCATCCAATAGCAACAAAATATTCCCAATCCAAAATATCCACACCACAAGTTTGAGTAGCTTCAAATAAACACACTTTTCCTGATGAATAACATAATATAATAGCAACATGATCATATTTACTTCCAGTAATTCCTCTTTGGATTTTAGCACTAAGTCCTTTACTTCTAAACAATAGCAAATCCCCAGTTGTTGCATTGTTTTTAAAAAAATCTTCACTGATCCTTTCATATTTCCAAAGTTTTTCAGTTAAATTTGTAAAAACTCTTTCTTTAACCCTTCCATAAGAATTATCGATATGTTTTTTTATATAATTTGCCCAATCTTGTATTTCATTATGGTTATTTGATTTAAGGCTCATTTTGTATGAAAGGCCATTTACAGATATTGATAATGATGTTGGTTTGGGTAAATCATGAACTTTAAGCGTTGTGATTACTTGATAGAAATTTAAAACACCTGAAAACTTTGAGTCTGTTGGATTTTTGTAATAATAAAGTTTACCATTTTTTAAAACAAAAAATCGCCATCGCCAGTTTCTTAGAATATTGTCTGATTGTTTTTTTAGCCAGCCTGACTTTTCTATTATTCCTGGTTTGGAGTAATCCCATTCTTGGGATTTATATACTTGAGAGTTGACATATTTTTCAGCTGAAGAAAGTTTCTCTTCTGGGATTGTAGGATTTAATACTCCAACTGATTTATCATTAGTAGATTCAGAATACCATGATCCATAGTTGCTTTCTAATGCAAGAGGAGTATCAATGTTGCTATCAGATTCGCCATCGCTGGATGAAAAATAAAAGTCTCCTTTACTGATACAGTACATATTCCTATTATATATAAAATAAAATTATTACGCTTAGTAAGTAGTTGTGGAAGTTTGCTATAAGTGTATTTGAAAATATTATAAGTTTCTATGGCATAGAAAATATTATCAATTGCTTATTATCTAATAATTTTCAATACACATAACACTAACATTGACATTTATGATACACTAAACTGTCATACAAGTATTTCTGTACTGAAAAATCTCTTTACTTTATAGCAACTATAAGTTTATATCCAGCAGAGTTCATAAAAAGATCCTTTTCTCTTTCTAAAATCCAAATTTTTCCCCTACCTTCCTCAAAAAGAAAATTTCACTTCAAACTCCTTCTTCCCAACTTATTCATCATCTTCTTATAAAAACCAAAAAACTAACATAAAACACATCTATAAATACATATCTTTTATTATAAACCTAAGCAAGCGTAGTGTAGTGGTTATCACATCTGCCTTACACGCAGAAGGTCGTGGGTTCAATCCCCGCCGCTTGTACTTTTAATCCATTTTTCTACCTATCATATCTCTTATCGCTATATCACTGAAGCTTTCACATATAAATGGAAGGGAAAAAGTGCGAAGGTTGTAATGCCCCAGCTAAACTTCAATGCCCAACTTGCCTTAAACTATTACTCCCAAGTTCTTACTTTTGTGGTCAAGAGTGTTTTAAAAAGAACTGGTCAGTACATAAATCAAAACATATTGTCCCACAAGATTTAAACAATTATACAGGTCAATTACGTCAAGGTAAGGTTAGTGCAATGAGGACTGTTCCTGATCATATTGAAAAACCTGATTATGCTGTTAATGGTATACCTGTATCAGAACAAAATGCTAGAAGTGATAGAGAAATACCAGTTTATAGTTCAGAAGAAGTTGATAAAATAAGACATTCATGTCTTTTAGTTAGACAAGCATTAGATTTATGTCATAGAATGATACGCCCAGGGTTGACTACTGAAGAAATTGATATTGCTGTACATGAGTTTTGTATAGAAAACAATTCTTATCCTTCACCACTTAATTATCATCGCTTTCCTAAAGCTTTGTGTACGTCGGTGAATGAAGTGATTTGTCATGGAATACCAGATTCAAGACCTTTAGAAAATGGGGATATTGTTAATTGTGATGTGAGTATTTATTGTCAAGGTTATCATGGGGATGCTAATGAGACGTATTTGGTTGGAGATGTTGATGATGCTAGTAAGTATCTTGTTAGAACTACGTATGAATCTTTGATGACAGCTATTGATACTTGTCGGGTAGGGGTTAAATATAGTGAGCTTGGCAATGTTATATCAAGATATGTTGAGCCCAAAGGGTTTTCAGTTGTTAGAAGCTATACTGGACATGGAGTTGGTAGACATTTCCACTGTGCTCCATCAGTTCCTCATTATTCTAATAATAAAGCTCCAGGGACTATGCGTCTTGGGCATATTTTTACTATTGAACCTATGATCAATACAGGAAGCTATAAGGATACTATGTGGGATGATAATTGGACTTCAGTTACTGTAGATGGGAAAAGATCAGCACAATTTGAGCATACATTGATGATAACTGAACGTGGAGCTGAAGTTCTCACTGGACGACTGCCTACATCTCCTCCTTTAGAATTTTTAAATTAGTTTTTATGCAAAGTCTTATGAAAATATCAATTTTTGCTAATTTATTTAATTATTGTGTATCATTTGAGTAAAGATATTATAAATTCATATCAGCCTAATAATCCTTACTAAATTTCCTCAACTCCAAGTTCTTTCTCTAGCTTCCTCAGTCATTTTTGTTAAAATACTATGTTTAANTTCTTTCTCTAGCTTCCTCAGTCATTTTTGTTAAAATACTATGTTTAAGAAAAAAAAATTTAGCATAGGTCAGGAGGTTTTGAAAAATGGCTTTTTCTGTAGTGATTTTAGTCTGATTGATGTTGATAAAGTTTGAGTTTTAGATAATAAATAGAAAAGTATTGGATAATGTGCTTTAGTAAAACCTTCTTGCAAAGTATAAATATCAGTAATATCTTTAATAAATTAGCATACATTTTTTAATCCTCTTATCTCATCTTCATTTCCAAAAATCTGAATACTTAATTATTTCTATAAATTATTTTTAATTTAACTCTCTATAACAAACTGAAAAGTCTGCGTTGAGTTAATTTTATTCCTCGCTCCTTCCATAGAAATCCTTTTATTTCTATCAAAATCAAGCATCCGCATTAACAAATCTTTAGCCCATTCATAATCCAACTCATTAATCCCCATTTCCAACTTTTCTCTATTCTACTCTTTATTAAGCTCAAACATAAACTTATCTTTAACCAATAAATGATAAAATGTCATCCCTAAAGAAAACACATCAGCCCTTGATTTACTATACCCTAGCTTTTTCTTATTTTCAATAGCTGATTGTATATCAGGATCAGCATATCCCCATGTTCCAACATAAGTCCCTGATTCTGTTCTTGTGACTAAAGTGGTATTTTCCCTATCTAAAACTGCAACATCAAAGTCGATTGCATATAAAGCTTTATTATCTTTTAATATATTTTCAGGTTTTATATCTAAGTGAAAAATACAATTTTCATGAAGGATATTGAAAGAGTTGAGGAGACTAATGAAAATTGATTTGATTTTGTTTTGTTTTCTTCAAGATTTGTAGATGTGCTAATTAAGGAATTAATGAAGTCTTTTAAGCTTTTATCCACCCATTGCATGACGGGGGTAATTTTATGAAGGTTGTTTTCGTCATTTGAAAGACAGGTCCCAAAGTAATCAAGGAAGCAAGCTTTTGATTTCTAAAAAACTCAATTTAGCATAGATAATGATTTCTTCTTCAACTTTGTCCATATTTGAATCAGGTATGAGAGTTTGTGATATTTTTTTAGACACACATTTTCCCTTCTATATTGACCTTTGAATATATTGGTTATAAAACCATCACTTTTTTTAGTATTCAAGCAAGCCCCAATGATTTTAATATCTTTTTCATCAAGCCCATAATTTATTTTCTTTTCTCCATCCTGTGCATTGTTGATTTTATTCAAAATACTGAATTTCCTCATCACTTCAGTTCTTTTCATAACATTTTCAAGCTTGTTGCATATATATGACAGGCTTTCTTGATTATAAAATCTTATGATTTCTGGTTTTTCAAGGATTATTATTATCTTC